>PVIR01002068.1:0-108785 GCA_004026965.1 Petromus typicus
TTTTAGGTTTTTTTGAGACAGGGTCTCGCTTTGTGGTTCAGGCTGGCCCTGAGCTCAGCCTCAAACTCACATCACAGCAATCCTCCTGCCTCTGCCTCCCGAGTGCTGGGATTACAGGCGTGAGCCACCACGCCCGGCACTGTGGTATGTGGTACTGGTTGCTGCTGGGTGTGGGTCTCCACACCCAGTATTGTTATGTTGTTACCGGGGAATCAAACCCGGGCCCTTGCGCTTGCAAGACAGGCGCCGGAACCACTGAGCTAACTCCCCTGCCCTTCTTTTTTTTTTTTTTTGAGACAGGGTCTCACTTTGTAGTTCAGGCTGGTCCTGAGCTCAGCCTCTAACTCAGCTATCCTTCTGCCTCTGCCTCCCAAATGCTGGGATTACAGGTGTGAACCACCACTCCTGGCATTGTAGAATGTGGTACTGACTGCTGATGGGCGTGAGTCACTATGCCTGGCATTGTTGTATGTGGTTACCTGGGTCGAACCCAGGACCTTGTATTTGCAAGGCAGGCGCCGGAACCACTGAGCTGAATCCCCAGTCCCCACAATTGTGATTCTTGAACGTTTCTTTCAATGAGTAGTTCAGTTTAGCCTAGAACTAATAATAAACAAAAAATGTCCCCCAGCTGGAGAGTCAGTGGTCTCAATCATTTGAATAAATATAAAAGGAAATATGTAGTTACCGCCTTTTTACTTGTCTGATTGACAGATTTACAAAGTTGATGATAAGCAACTGTGAGTGGGGATGTGGGAAAGTGGGAAGTCTCACAAACCATTGGCAGGCCTGTCAGTTTTCTTAGAGGTAATTTGGCAATCTCCATTGGACTATAAAATGTGTATATTCACTTCTAGGAGTTTTTCCAATAGATACATGAATATGCTTGCATGAACACCCTTGAGTACAGTTTTCCTTCCCAGCATTATTTGTTATGGGGGAAATGAGACCTGTCAGAGGCTGGTTAGACAATGTATGGTGATGGGTCCAACATGGAATGCCCCTTAGCTGTCAGAAAAACACAGGTCTCTGTTTGCTCACATGGAAAGACGTACATTGTTAAGTTATTAAAAGCCTCATTATAGGACAATATGAAATATTCCTACTTTTGTAAAATGTAAGGACTGGGATTGAAGCATTCTCTTTCTTGGCTTAGCTTAGTTCTAGGCTAAGCTGAACTACTCATGGAAAGAAATGTTCACTTTTTACTTTGTGTTCTTTGGGTAATTAATTTAAACAGTATGGGAGGATGGGTGGGTTAATTGTGAACATATTATGAAGGATTATCCTGTAGGAGAGGAGGAGAAAGAAGTTGGCAAAGATAAGAACTGTTCCCTTGATATGAGCTGCACTTGTCAAGGTTTCAAGTCAGGAATGAGGACTGGAATTGCAGAAATGGCATCTAGTGGAAGTTGAGGCCCAGGCACAGAGATTGTAGAGCGGTGATAAAGAGCCGTGTTTGATCTGAAAAACGACTTGTGAAGCGAGATGATGTCAGTATCTCGTCAGGGCTAAACAGTGCCGTAAAGTGCACAGAACAGTCACTGGCACATAGTGGGCGCCCATGATTAGCCTTCATCATCGAATGAGAATCACATTACCTTTTGTTAGATAGGATAAATGACTGTGGTATCATTTGCTGTTATGCAGTGATGATTCCCTCAACCCCACAGACAGTGACATCATTAAGCCCCTAACTTGTTCTTTGCCTCTGCACCCTCCCACCTATTAGCACTTAGTAACAAACATTGAAATACTGAAGTATTGCAGTTTTAAAGCTTTATGAAGCATATAATGTCCTACATGTGGACAAACGAGCTATTCGTTTTCTTTGCCAATATTATTATGTATACCAGTTAACATTTGAGGTTTATGTCATTTCATTGAGACATTTATAAAGGGAGAAGGAAACTTTTTAAAGATGTCGTTTTCTGTGCTCAGGTGGTGCGGGAAGACGTGTTGCTTTGCACTGACATGTGTTTTTGTTAGCAGTGTAGTGTAATGAGCATATTAGCCACAACACCTAGACTGGCAGCCAGCAGTTGGCTTGTGAAATCTTTTGGAAAACTGAAATCTGGTGAGAAGGTTCCTGAGCAGTTAAAATGTCTTTAGGGGAATTAAATAGAACAAATGAAGTAGAAAAAATTCTTTCATAAAGTAATTGTTTCACCACTGAAAGCCACAAGAAAAGGTGTGTTAGCCGAGGACTGAGATGTGGTAGTGTCATTCATGTAGAGCTTCAGTGATTTTTTTATAACGTGGTTTGTTCTTTAAAGAACTTCAAGTGTGTTTCTATTTGATGAAAAATTTGGTGAGGTTACTTTAAGGATGATGAGTTTCTTTGTAGCGTGGGGTGTGTGTGTGTGTGTGTGTGTGTGTGTGTGTGTTCTACTGTAAGTTATTTTTCCCTTTGACTTTCAACTCAGCAATCTTTGCTGAGGTTGTAAAAACATACCTACATAAATAAGTTTCTATTTAAACAGTTCTTGACATAACATAGGTACTTATGAAATTTTTATCACATAAATTAGTATATGTGTACATAAAAGTATCCATCTCCTTCCTCCCTCTGTGATTCTGACACTGGTACACAGAGGCCCTCTCAGCCCTAGCCCACACCTACTTTCCTCCCCACTCATGGCCACCTCTCTAGTGTGATTGTTATGTCTTGGTTCTATATGCACTTTTGTAAAGTGTTTGGTGATTGTTTTATACAAGAAACTTTTTTGGGGGGAGAGGGGACAGAGTCTTGCTTTGTGGTTCAGGCTGGCTCTGAGCTCACTATGTAGCCCAGGTGAGCCTCAAACTCACAGCAGTCCTCCTGCCTCTGACCCCCAAGTGCTGGGATTACAGGCGTGAGCCCCCATACCCTGCATTGTTGTATGTGGTTACTTGGGATCAAACCCTGGACCTTGCCCTTGCAAGGCAGGCACAGGAACCACTGAGCTAAATCCCCAGCCCAACAGTGTAACCTTTGTGGACACGCTTGAGGGATTCTAGACCCTAGATCCTGGAGTGCCCTTAGGGAACAAGTACCATTCAGTTCCCACTCTCACTGTATTCCTAACCCTTACTCCCCAACACTTAAACACTTAAACTCCACATTTCTAATTTTTGCCATTCAATGATCTCATTGTAATTTACACTTCTAATTACTAGAGTTTGAATGTTTCTTCATATTCTAGTTAGGTGTTTTCTTCCTGTGAATTATCTCTTCATATCCTTTGTTTCCTGTATTTTTCTTGATTTGTAGAAATTTCTACATATATAAATCCATGTATGTGTGTTTGTTTGTATGTATGCAAGTATGCTTGTCCCTATTTGGTTTTGACCCATAATATCATTTCCTGTATCATCTATTAATTTTTTCTGTGTTTCCCCACCTTTTCTAGGACTGGGGATTGAACTCAGAGCCTAATGAATGCCAAGCATGAACTCTGCACTGAGCTACATTCCCAGTCATTTAGTCTTGAGACACAGTGTCACTAAGTTGCCCACGGTGCCCTGGAACATGTGATTCTCCTGCTCAGCTTTCGAAGTAGCTAAAAGTACAGGCAGATGCTACTGAGCATGGCTGTCATTAGTAGTCTTTACTGAACACAATGCTTGATTTTTACATAGTCAAACTTATAGTCTGAAAAAAATCTTTAATACATTGTATTTGCCTTATTAGCACTTTTTGGATTTGCATCTCCCAGACTGTCTCCTTAGGTCTCTTTTAGCCTGATAGCTATACTCCATTATTTTTAATGTATAAGAATTTTTTTTTCCAGTACTGGGGATCGAATTTAAACCTTGTACTTGCCAGGCAGGCATGGTGCCACTGAACTAAATCCCCCGCCAGTCTGTAGGAATTTTAAAAAAACAGATACCAGGGGCCGGGGAGTTAGCTCAGTGGTTCCAGCGCCTGTCTTGCAAGCGCAAGGGCCCGGGTTCGATTCCTCGGTAACCACATAACAATACTGGGCATGGAGACTCACCCCAACAGCAACCAGTACCACATACCACAGTGCCGGGCGTGGTGGCTCACGCCTGTAATCCCAGCACTCGGGAGGCAGAGGCAGGAGGATTGCTGTGATGTGAGTTTGAGGCTGAGCTCAGGGCCAGCCTGAACCACAAAAGCGAGACCCTGTCTCAAAAAACTTAAAAAAAAAAAAAAAAACAGATACCAGGACCTGGTGCATGTTAGCCAAGCACTCTACACTGAGCTATGCCCCTGACTCTGTGTTGTAATTTAAACTGAGATTTTATTTGACTTTTAGATTAATTTTAGCAAGGCTTGGAATCTTTTTACAAAGTCATGTCACTCTATCCATGAATATGAAGGAATGAGCATAGTATGAGCAGTGTAATGTTTTATTTTATTTATTTATTTATTTTGAGACAGGGTCTCACTTGAGTCTCAGCCCCAAATTCACAGCAGTCCTCCTGCCTCTGCCTCTGCCTCTGCCTCCTGAGTGCTGGGATTACAGGCATGAGCCACTACTCTCAGCATTGTGGTGTGTGGTACTGATTGCTGGTAAATGTGAGTCACCACGCCAGACATTGTTGTATGTGGTTACCAGGGATCAAACTCAGGACCTTGTGCTTGCTAGTCACATGCTGGAACCACTGAGCTAAATCTCCGGCCCTATTTTATTTATTTTTTTGAGTTTAAATGCACTTTTTTTTTGAGACAGGGTCCCACTTTGTAGTTCAGGCTGGCCCTATTCAAACTCACATCACAGCAGTCCTTCTGCCTCTGCCTCCCGAGTGCTGGGATTACAGGCGTGAGCCACCACGCCCGGCACTGTGGTATGTGGTACTGATTGCTGCTGGACATGAGTCTCCAGGCCCAGTATGGTATGTGGTTAACTAGGGATCAAACCCGGGTCCTTGCACTTGCAAGACAGGCACCGGAACCACTGAGCTAAATCTCTGGCCCTAAATGCACTTTATTTTTAAGACAACTTGCATGACATGTTTTGTTTTTTCTTCCCTAAAAAACTGCCTCCACTCCAGATAAATCATGGTCAAAATAAACAAAGTGTTCAAGATGACATCAGTCCCATTTGTCTAAAATCCTGGTGTTGTGTGAATGACAAACAGCCAGTTATGCCAAGTGATAAATCCATGATGACCACCACGTCCATTAACATTTTTCCATTTCTAAATTATGTTTAAAGAAAATCATAAAGGGGGTCACACCATCCTCACCGTAGGCCAGGAGAGCAACCATGCCCACTGGATTCATATTTGCACCAATAAAGAACTGATAGTTTCTGAAATTAGTAAGGATGTGCTGGATTTGTTCTGCAGCCTGTCATAAAAGGTTTTACTCTTTCTGGTCTTAGTTCTTTAAGTTTGCCTTTGATTGATTTCGTATCATCTTCAGCGTACTTCTTGGAGGCCTCTTTCATGAAGCTGTTTTTCTGGTTCATGACAACATTAATGCCAATGACTCCTGTGCTTTTGGTATCTTTGCCCTCCGTGCCTTCAGCGGAGGCATTTCCACCTATGAGCAAGTCATCTACTGACCGTCTTGCTCTCCACTTCCATGTATAGCCCGTCTGCGGTCTCCCAGGTCTTGTAAATGTCAGAGAACATTTCACTGTGGCTGGTGAGATCCCGATCAATAATCATGATGGTGGCTGAAGGGAGACATGGTTGCATTAGCTTAGCAGCAGCCCAGTGCTCAGTGAGCTCAGTGCAGCTGAGCAGCTGCAGTGCGAGGTTTTAAAAACATTACAGTAAAAGAAACAATGTTTTATGATTTTTTTAGCAAAAGGATATTTTGGGTATGCAATATATTTTATAGATATCACTGTATTTTTTTCAAACGCGTGCATAGGCATGCAACTGCATGCTCTGCTACTCAGGAGGCAGAGGCAGAAGGATCATGTGAGCCCTTGAGTTTGAAGCCAAACTGGATACACCGTGAGACCCTGTCTCAAAAACAAAGCAAAGGAAGAAAAAGAAAAGGGTGGAGGAAAATCATACCATATACAGAAGTAAAGTAGTTTTCTCATAACTTCAGAGTACTGCTAAACAAGGTAATGTTTTTTTGAAGCTGTGGTATGGTATAGTGAAATAACCTTGCTAATAATATGATCTCATTATTTTCATTTATGCTGAAAAATGAGAGGAAGTGTTTTCACATTTATGCTGAAAAATGAGATCTGGCTGGGTTTAAATTTTTTTTTTTTTTTTTTTTTTTTTGAGACAGGGTCTTCCCTTGTAGGTCAGGCTGGCCCTGAGCTCACTATGTAGCCCAGGTGAGGCTGGAACTCAGCAATCCTCCTGACTCATGCCAGCATTGTTGTATGTGGTTACTGGGAATTGAATCCCAGGCCCTTTCACTTGGAAGGCGCCAGAACCACTGAGCTAAATCCCTAGCCTGTATGGTTTATGTTTTTTCTTTTTTTTTGTGCACTGCTAGATATTGAACCCAAGGCCTCATGCATGCTTGGCAGTTGGCTGTGCTACTGTACTACTTCCCCAGGCCACAATTTTATGGTTTTAATATCTGCATTTATTTAGTATCTTTTGAGTACTCTACCCAAATAATGGTATAACAGCTTTTCCCAAATAACAGTATAACTCTTGTTTCTCCTGGAGTAGGTTACTTGGAAAAGTGGGCAGACTTTATTAAGTACTAGGGATCAAACCCTAGGTCTTCACACTGAGCTACATCCCAGTTATCTGGACTGAGCTCAAACTTGCAGTCTTCTTGCTTTAAGCTCCCAGAGCACTGGAATTACAGGCATGTGTCACCTTGCTTAGTTTCTGGAGGCTTTAGGTGTTGTCCAAACACTCCTGACTTCCCTGACTCAGGTAGTCAGCAGTTTATCTGTATGTTGTGATAGCTTTACTACTGTCCATTTCAATGTTTACCAATGCTAAGATTTTTTTAAATGGGGATTTTTCAGGGAAAACCAATTTTTTTTGAGACAAGGTCTTGCTTTATAGTTCAGGCTGGCTCTGAGCTCAGCCTCAAACTCACATCACAGCAATCCTCCTGCCTCTGCCTCCCGAGTGCTGGGATTACAGGCGTGAGCCACCACGCCTGGCACTGTGGTATGTGGTACTGATTGCTGCTGTATGTGAGTCTCCATGCCCAGTATGGTATGTGGTTACTGCAGGATCACGGGCCCTTGCACTTGCAAGGCAGGCACTGGAACCACTGGGCTAAATCCCCGGCTCCAGGGCTCCAGGGCTCCAGGGCTCCAGGGCTCCAATGTATGCTTGTATTATAGTGAGTAGTGATTTGAGGTTAGAGTTAACGTATTTAATTTTAAAGGAAAGAACTGTGATTATAGGAAAAATTTTGAAAAATATAATACTTAAAGTTTTTTATTTGAAATATTTTCATGTTTGTAAGACAAGTAATTTTTTATTTAGAAATGATGTCCCAAGATAATCTTTATAAAACAATTATTGATTCTATTTAATGAAATAATGGGGTTTTTTGCAGAGTTTTATGTGACAATAACTAGCTGTCTTGATAAGTCTCTGTTTAAATTCTAAAGTGAGAGGGCCAGGGATTTAGCCTAGCAGCACAGTGCCTTCCTGGCAAGCATGAGATCCTGATTTCCAACCTTATTACCAAAAAAAATAAAGTAAATTCTAAAGTTAGAGCTGGCTGTGGTAGTGTGTTCCTAAAACCTCAGCACTGTGAGTGCCGGGCGTGATGGCTCACGCCTGTAATCCCAGCACTCGGGAGGCAGAGGCAGGAGGATTGCTGTGATGTGAGTTGGAGGCTGAGCTCAGGGTCAGCCTGAACCACAAAGCGAGACCCTGTCTCAAAAAACCTTAAAAAACAAAAAAAACCCCTCAGCACTGTGGGAGGCTGAGGCAGGAAGACAGCAATTTCAAACCCAGCCTGGGCAATTGAGGGAAACTCTATCTCAAAACAAAAAAAGAGGCAAAGTAGGGGAGTGAGTGAGAAGGCCCTATGCTCAGTTTCCAGTATGGGAGGAAAAGTGGAGGCTGGGACAGTCCGTGCGGATTCACAGTACAAGCCCCACTACCAGCTAAGTTTCCCATGGGCAGAAAACTACTTAACCTCACCGTCAGTTGCTGGTGTTGGGTTACTGGGACTGAATGGGTGCAGAGCAGTTCCCTCAGGTACACGCTGCTATGTGCTCAGCAGGCTGGTGCTGGGCCAGTCAACTATCATCCAGGACGACTCTTGATTCTTCATCTGTAGAGTGCCCTGACTTCATCTCCTTGTGAGAATGAACTGAACAGGGGGAAAGAGAGAGAGTGAGAGTGTGTGTGTGTGTGTGTATGAGAGAGTGTGTAGTAAGTTCCCGGCAGTGATGGAATTCATGCTTTAAAATGGTTAAAATGTATGCAGGCAATTGAATTCTAGCAATTAATCTCTATTATATGTAGAGTGTTTTATAATCAAGATTAGATGTGATCTGTTAGTTGAAAGAGCATCTTTGGTCGATGCTCTTTGATTTCGTACAGGACACTGCTGCTCTTCAAACTAAAGCCGATTTGGTGTTGCTTTTGTTTGCACTTAGCTGGGATGAGTGGGGACAGAGCAAATGCATTAGGCCGTTGTTTGTGGTGAGAAAGAGCTCCCCATCTGGCTAAGATCTTGTGTCCTTCAGCTCTTGGTAAGCTGTCAGTTCAGACTGGGTGTTATTTAACTGAAAGAAAGAACTGGATATCAAATCCATTTTAGTATTCTTTGAATTTTACCTGGGTGATTTGGCTCATCTGGCTCTTTTATTCTGACTTCACCTGCAACCCCTGAAATGTTTGAATTTTGGTCTCTCTTCTGCCAGAACAATGGTCAAGACTCTTTGGTTTCTGTGGTAGCAAAGAAAGAATAGCTAGCACATGTACAGCTGTTGCCAGTTTTAATGCATGTGCACGCATTTTCCTCTGACCTTTGCAGCACCTTTGAAAGGGCTAGAGCTGATGTTGTGTCCGTGTACAAGTTCAGAGTAGGGTTCCAGGGTGTTGGTGATTTGCCAGAGGTTGCACCGCTAATAAGCAGATAGCTGGACCTTAAACACAAGCCCTGAGATTTTAAATCAAGGCCTTTTCATTCTCCCATGCTCTTTTGCTCCTATAAATTAATAGGTCCGTCTTATAGTATTGTATTAGATCTGTAAGTCTGTCAGCAGGGGAGGGAGGTTCCTAAGGGCTTTTTGATCCTAATTTATTCTGTAGAATTTGGGAAAAAATTCCAACATGGAGCATGCCCACATTTAATTCTGAGACTGGATCTCTTAACTGTATTGATTCCAGGTGGTTTTTACTTAGGGAGGCTAAAACACTATGACATGTTTTGTTCTGATACAACAGTGTACTTTTGGAGAGATGATAAAGTTCACATTTACAGTGGTACAAGAATACTACCTGACATATTAAATAGAAAATAAATTAAATATAAGAAAACATTTTGTATAAGAATAAGATTTAAGAGAAATATAAAAAACTGGGCCAGGGATTTAGCTCAGTGGTTCCAGCGCCTGCCTTGCAAGCGCAATGGCCAGGGTTCGATCCCCAGTAATCATATACAACAGTGCAGGGCATAGAAACTCATGCCCACCAGCAATCTGTACCACATACCACAACACTGGGCGTGATGGTTCATGCCTGTAATCCCAGCACTCGGGAGACAGAGACAGGAGGATTGCTGTGAGAATCAGGCACACCTGGGCTACATAGTGAGCTCAGGGCCAGCCTGAACTACAAAGTGAGACCCTGTCTCAAAAAAAAAAAAAAAAAAAGGAAAAGAAATATTAAAAACTGAGTCCTCTACCAGTGATTCATTTGTCTATCGACTTTGCTTTGTTATTGTGCTGTGTGAACAGGACACAGTTGTGAGTAAGGAACCCTGCCCTGGAAGGTCACCGTAGATCCAGGTGTGTGATATTAAAAACAGCTTCCCAGCCTCACAGGCCACATTTCTGTTTTATAGTAAAGGGGCAATGTAACAAATAATTTGAAAGAAATCAATATACTTGCAAACAAACGGCACTTTCCCAGCCAAGTTACCCGCACCTCTGTCAGGTGTAGAGAACTGTCCTAGCAGCTCCTTGTCCACGGGAGCGGGTCAAGACTCTGTTTTGCAGAGTTCTGTGCAGGAACTCTGAGTTTAAACCTCGCCTGCTGGGAGCCATTAATAGATAATGCTGGACAAGCGAATACCTTTAAATCTCAGAAAAGTGAAGTCAGCAGATTGTGAGCTTTCCTTCATGCTATCCATGTTGTGCACTGAAATGTGAAGTGTTACATGTTTCTCTTTGCATTATTTACTCAAGGCATGATAAGAACAGAACTTTAGAATTTAAAACGAGTCACATTAGAGATGATCTGGGCGCCTGCATCAATGGCAGAGTGTGACCAGACCCCAGGCTTCCTGACGCCTCCTCCCCTTCTCTTCCCACCTCTCTGTGGTGGGCTTCTTAACTTAGCAACGCATAGAGATTCAATTCTGACTGTGGTGTCCCTTACATTTTCATATGCAGTTTCCTTATTTAGTATGGATACATGTAAAATTTTGCTTTATTTATTCATTTGAGTCTCCTCCACTTAACTGTGTGAGTTTCCTTTGTTTCTTCCAAGACTTTTGGTCAGTTTTAACTTTGATTAGATATGCTTAATCATTTATAATATAAAATTTATAACATTGACTTAAAAATGTGTCAGTCCTATAAACTTTCTATCCAAATGCAGAAAAGACATCTGACTTGGATTTTGAGCCATTGTGAGAATGTTTTGACCCCAAATCACACAGCAATAGATACAGCTTCCTAAATTGTCACACCTCACTCACTCAGGGCTTTCCTGAGCCGCCCAGCAGGCACGCACGGAAACCTTGAGCCAGCTGTGCGGTACCATCACAGTATGTTCACTCTTCTTCACGTGTGTATCTTCTTGGACTCTGTCACGAGGCAGTCTTCTGTGTGTGCTTATGAATTGGGACAGATTAACCATGTGCTGGGCTGAGGGCACACTTCCCCGCTGTCTTTCTGACAGAATTATGGAGTGGCTGAGTAAGCCTGGTGTCGTAGTGCCTTAGAACATGAATGGAGATAGTAAGTGACTTAAAGTTGCTTTTCTGTTTCTCTAGCCTCTTCATTCCTTCATTATCAGGGTTCATCTGGGCACTTTGTAGACATCGGAGATGCTCCCAGTAACACCAGGTGCTGTTGCTGACCACTGGGAGCTGACAGAGAAGACAGCTACATAGAACCTGGCGTAATATTTATATTGGAATGTGTGACATAACTGACTTTGTTGAAAAAGGTAGATGGTTGTCAGATTTATTTTCTGATTTAAATTGGTTGACATTCTCAGTTAACTTTTAAAAATATTTTTATTCTGGGGCCAGGAATTTAGCTCAGTGGTTCTGAGGTCTGCCTGGCAAACAGAAGGTCCCAAGTTTGATTTCTGGTAACCACATACCACAGTGCTGGCTGTGGTGGCTCACAGCTGTAATCCCAGCACTCGAGAGGCAAAGGCAGGAGGATTGCTTTGAGTTTGAGACTAGCCTGGGCTACCTAGTGAGTTCAGAGCCAACCTGAACTACAAAGCAAGACCCTGTCTCAAAATATTTATATATATATTTTTACATTTTCTTAGTATATGGTTGCATTACATAGTTTACAATTGTCTTGAGGAATATTTAACTTTCTTATTACTAATGAATT
The DNA here is from genome assembly GCA_004026965.1 of Petromus typicus. Taxonomy (NCBI): domain Eukaryota; kingdom Metazoa; phylum Chordata; class Mammalia; order Rodentia; family Petromuridae; genus Petromus; species Petromus typicus. Next base: position 11,658 of record PVIR01002068.1, read on the forward strand.
GAAATCCCTCCTCAAAAAATATTAAAAATCTTCTGAGATGTTTAAAATATATTTTGAAGTGTATAAGCCGCACTTTAAGACCCAGATTATATATCTATATGTAGTTCTAAGCTATCACCTCTCCTACTTGGTTAGTGGTCTGAACACACACTGTCTGTCTGCATTGACTTAGTGAATGATCAAAACAGGTAGATTGCTGCTGCCACCCTGACACTGGCCCTTGGGGTGTGCTGGGCGTTTTTGGTTTTGTTGTTGCTTTTTAATGTGAATTTTTTATGGCCTTTTTTTTTTTTTCCCTTGGTACTGAGGATCGAATTCAGGACCTTGTGCTTACAAGGCAGGTGCAATGACACAGAGCTAAATCCCAGGCTGGGGTTTCACTTTCTTTAGAGCAGAAATGACTCAGATTCTAGCTGCACCACGTATTGATTCTGTGGGACTCACTCGTGTCTCAGTCTCTTTGTCTGTGCAATGGAAAAAATACCTGCCTCACAGCAGAGGACTAAATGAGCTAATAATATGCACCAAGCACTTAGATGAGTGTCTGCCACACGTTTGTTAATGGCCAGCGTAATAATTCTTCTGATTGTTATTACTTGTCAGATAAAAATAAGTTGGGTAAGATTTCAAGAATTGATTTTTGCCAGGTGTGGTGGTGCATGTCTATAATCCCAGCACTGGGGAGACTGAGTCAGGAGGATCACCTAGAATTCAAGGCCGGTCTAGGCTCTGTAGCAAGACCCTGTATCAAAAATAAATAAACAACATGATGTAACTTGGTTTTAAATGCAACTAAATTAACTTTCAACATGTTTTGATCAGGCTGGGAACTTAGCTCAGTGGTTCTGGCACCTGCCTTGCAAGCATAAGGTCCAAGTTTGATCCCTGGTACAAACAAACAAAAAACAACTTATTTTGATGCTCTTACATTGAAAGTGGAACTGTTCGGGCAGGAGAGTATTCCATGCAGCATCATTATTGTTTTCCTAGAAAGTTTTGCCCCAGACCTCTCAGCTGAGAATTGTAGAAAATATAAGCTCTCCCTCCATGTGTTTGTGTGCTTCCTGTGCTTTGTGGTCACAGGGTGTCTTCTGCATCCTGGGCCACTGCTGCTTGCCTGTGCTGCTGGTGTGACCCACAGTGCACCAGATGTAAGACTTGCCTCGGATTTCAGGAGGCCCTCTCTGCAAAGCATTAGCAGATTTTGCATACTTAACTGAAGATGGAGAAATAGAGGTGGGTGAGCCTTGCTTTGCAGGAAGGCAGACAACTTTCCTAGGAAGGCCTCCCATTCTTAAATGTTTTCAGAGCTCCCTTGACCTGAGTGCTTCACCCCCACCTAATCCCAGCTTTGCTCCATTATTCCAAGTCTTCTTTTCTTCTCTCCCTCTCCTCATTATTCTTCTCCCCATTCGCTTCAGAGATAAAACAACACATTCTGCTCCTTGTCTAATGCAGAGCAATTTCCCTTTCTTGACAACCATTCTGGGATCTTGACAGCCATTCTGTTAGAGGGCCACCCACTCCAGGGGACTGGACAGGAGAGGCAGGGGGCCAACCGAGGGAACACATTTTCACAAAGGAAGTTTCTTCCAAGAGGAATTCTTGTGTTAGCCATTAGGGTGACAAAATAGAGAATTTCCCATCCTGTCACATGGCAGCCAAGCGTACTGCTCTCAAAATCAATTAAGTGAAGACCCAAATGAAGTATTAGAAATCTGAACAAAGCATATATATATATTAAAAAAATTATCCAAATCATAAATTCTACCTATCTTTTGGTTAAGGTAATATCCTTGGGTATAGAGCATATTCTGCTTTTAAAGAAGCATGCTGCTTCCATAAAGGTCGTGAATCCAATTAGCTCAAAAAAATGCCTGCGTGCCGTCTTGCACTGTTACATTTCACTCTTTTTTCCCTTGTTGGTAGTAGGGTTGGAACCCAGGCCTTGGGCATGCTAGGCAAATGCTCTGTGGCTGAGTTTTGCCATCAGCCCTTTTCTTTGCTTTTGAGACAGAGCTTCGCTTAGTTGCCCAGGCTGGCTGGCCTCCCACTCATGACCCTCTGCTTCGGCTTCCTGCACGTTGGTACTGCTGATGTACTTGGCAGGACTTTTTGTTGCTTTCAGCTTGTACACAGACCAGTTGTAATCCTTAAAACTAAAACCGTGTGGAAGTGCATTTTTTTCCATAAAATAAACCTTTAATATTTCCATTTATGGGTTTCCTTACGAGTATAACTGAATCTTTGATTTCTCTTTGCTAAAAGAAGGGTCAGATTTTTTTTTACTTTTTTGTCAGTTTTGAAAGTATGGAGGGAATTCACTATGATATAGTAATTGATTATGTTGTGGTCCTCTATTCCTATACATGAGATTCATGAAAACAGCTTTTATTTTCTTGTTATATGTTAGTCCAGGCTTATAAATTGTTTCCCCTTATAGGTAGTAAAGAAGAGGAAACCTAACCTATTACTGTGGAGAAATATGGAAGAAGAAGGAAAAAACTTGAATAATGGGTAAGAAACAAAAGAAAACCTTCTTAGTAAAAACTATTTATAAGAGTGTTATGTATGACGTCTGGGGATGTAGCTCAGGGGTGCCATACCTGCCTGGCAAGTACAGGGTCAGTTCCCTGTGTCTGGGGGGAGGGGAGTATTATGTATGGCCAGTTGAAATGTTACAATCCTGTTAGGATAAGGGGTTGGTCACAGCCTTTGCCTTCTCCCTGTTCTGAACTTTGATTACCTGCTTCCATCCTAACCTTGTAAAAATTTTAGTACTATGAATTAATTAAAGCTAAAGAGAGATACCGTCATACTCAAAGATAAAGTAGGGCATGGAGACCAGCAAATGTACTAAATCGAGTAAGTGTTGGTGTTTGCTGGAGAGTGGAAAGAGCCTGTCTCTCCTGACTGTCAGGAACCATTGTCGCGCCTTCTTTCTCTCCAGATGCTGCCAGCTGCTGTGATAGTGGGCTCACCCTGGGGGAGCTTGTGCATTTGAACAAGTCGAGATGTGTGGTAAGCAAATAGAATTCCACAAAAGCCCCAGTGGAGAGCATGACTAAGCTTATGAGACATAAAAACTTACCTCAAGTCCATAGATTCTTATTGTCAAAGTTTACATATCACAAATAAGCAAGTCCCTCTACGTGAATCTTAGTCCTTTACCATGGTCTGAGCATGCTGTGTATTTATGCAGCCTGCCTATTTGTCTGGTGGTTAAAACCAAGGCTTTGGAGCCAGACTAGTTTCACCATGCCTGTAAAAATACCTGTGTTGAAGCAGGAAGTGCAGTTCTCTAATGTCCGAGAGCTCTGTCAGACTCACCGCTCAGTGTGTCAGTCTGTTCAGGACAAGTCTTCTTAAGTTTCTTCTCTCCTTGCTGCACAGGATCCTAGTAGCACTGACACTGTCTTAGCTGCCTTACTCACTGCTTGTCAGGACTTCCTTAGGGGATGCAGACAGTTGCCTGTCTTGAGAGAGAAGGACGTTGCAGTAAACGTCTGGATTTCCTTCTTGTGTGAGTGACCCTAGAGCTCATCTAGTTGTGAACTCTTTGATCCACTGTGGCTAGAGCAAAGCTGTTTTAATAGACCATATGCAGAAACTGCAGTCAGTGAGTACTGGGTACTGTATGATATTAGGCAGTGTTTTTAAGTTAATCATACTCATTCCTTCATTTAATGCAGTCATCCACTCAAAGGGTAGATATTGTTTTTATTTTCATTTTATTTATTTTTTAAAATTTTATGTTATTTTGAGGCTTTCTATCTCTGGGTCTAGGCTGATCTCAAACACATGGTGACCCTTCTACCTACGCTGCCTGAGTGCTAGGATTACAGGTATGCCACCACACCCAGTTTATTTTCATTTTAAAGATGAGAAAACTGAGGTGCAGATTTCATAACATGCCCAAAGTTGGATTCCATGTAGGTCTGTGCTGTTGACCAGGGGCGTGTCAGCCTTGTTAGTAAACTGCAAGGCCTGCTAAGGGGTGTGAACTTAAATAAGACAGGAAAGCCAGGTGTCTTCTGGGAGAGTTGCTGTTACTGCTTCACTTTGGCCTGTTTGAAACTGCACATCTGTTCTGTGTGAGAAAAATGAAGAGAAAGTTACTCATGAGTAGTGATTCTCTTGACCATAGTTCAGTGGAATTGTTCTGCCTTGCAGGAGGTATTCATAGTGATAGAACCACATGTCGTGCTGGAGAGCAGTGTGATGGCGATGTGGTTGGTGCTTAGATTACCTTCTAGCTGCTCCTCACAGAAACGTGCAGTCTGAAAGCCAGGCCCGCACCAGTTTGGAACTGATTGGGAAGCTGCTCTTTTGTCCTATTAAATCATATTTAAATGCCAGTCAGCAGAAAGTTGTGCAAAAGAAGAAAAGCCAGGACAAAAGTGACTTAGGAGTCTTATAATTAGAATGTCACTTACAAGTGAGGGTCTAAAAAGTAACTGTACATTCACAATCAACACTTATATGTGAACTGGAAGGAGTTGGAGTATGTGTTTTTTGTCTGAGGCCTGTCTTGTTAAGGAAAAGCATTGGCTTTTCTTCACATAGCACTTTACTTCTGTTGAAATTAAAGTACAAAGAAGGAGAAATGTTTAAAGGAACCAATGTTTCCACCTTCCCATGAGTTTTCCTCTGTCCACCTTTTTTTTTTTAAACCCTCTTTCGTTGTTTAAGAATCCCTTTCGAATGCTGATCAAAGTTATGAGTCTTTTCAGAACAGTGTCTTCAAGAGCAGTGTAGGGAGTCCAGGGCTTTCAGGCGCTGATGAGGGGAAACTATTTTCATAACAATACCACAACTTTATTTGCTTTTCCCACCCTCGTTCACTCGGGAGTGTCCAGAGGCTGTTGAATGGGAAGCTGACTGGACGCTGGAGCAGGTAGGGGGTCCAGCTGTCTTTCTTAATTAATATCAGACATTAAAAAGATTGTAAAAATGTAAAATGAGGCCACTCTTTTTACCAAATTTGCCTTGAGCGGCACTGTGGTTTTGTTTCTATGCTAGGACATTATACAAAAGTTTGTTCTCAGCCTATTTTACAGTATTAACTAAATGTGTTATATGCCAGTCCAGTTGAAGGAGATGTAACCAAGGCAGAGAACAAAATAAAAGCAAACAATCTCTGCCCTCCTGGAGCGTAGGCCCTGGTCTCCCTTCCACTCCTTGTCTGTTGCCCCCCCATGGAGTGCCCTTGCAGGGAACCTTCAGAGTTGACGGATGTGGTTGGTCTTCGGCACTGACTGGTATTTCCCAATGGCTGAGAGCCAGTGGTGTTGTGGCTTAACGTTTTGTGATTTTTGACTGTTTTTAATAAGACACCAAGCTGGATGTAGTGGTGCACATTTTTAATCCCAGTACTTGGGGAAACTGAGGCAGAACAGTCATTGTAAATTTGAGGCTAACCTCAGTTCTGCCTCAAAAAAACAACTAAAAAGGCATTGAATCGGACGAGAGAGATTTTTTCCTACCTTACAAAGAACTACAATGTAGCACTAAAGATGGATCTACTCTGTTATTCTTGTGGTTGATTAAACTTGATTTTCGTTTCTTTTTTTCTTTCTTTTTTTAAAGGTTTTTCTTTGAGACAGAATCTTGCTTTGTAGTTCAGGCTGGTCCTGAACTCAGCAATCCTCGTGCCTCTGCCTCTCAAGTACATTGTGGTATGTGGTACTGATTGCTGGTGGGCGTGAGTCTCCACGCATGGCATTGTTGTATGTGGTTACCAGGGATCAGACTAGAGACCTTGCGCTTGCAAGGCAGGCGCCAGAACCACTGATTTAATTCCCTGCCCGATTTAACTTGATTTTGTTTTCAGAGTTTTGCCAGTTCTATAAAGAAATTTATTTTTCGTACTGGGACTTGAACTCAGGACCTTGTGGTTGCCAGGCAGGCATGGTAGCACTGAGCTAAATCTCCAACCCAAGAAAAATACCAACTGATTTTAAATTTAATTGTTTTTTATTATGTAAAGAAAAAAATGTTCTTTTGTGTGTAAGGCTTTCTTGGCCTGGTGAGCTGCTCCCGTCACCTTGTCGTCCACTGGAGAGACTTCTGTATGAAGGGAGATCACTAGACTCATTAGACTGTGTCTCCTAATGAGGACATGAAAGCAGCTGTTACAGACCTGCTGTCCTCTCCCTGTCATGCCCTCACTTCCAAGGACTGTAAGACCGTAAGGAAGTGACCTAACCTTCTGACTGAGGGGCTGAGAATGTTCTTTGGAAAGTACTGAGATCTGAAGATATACTTTCCTAGCAACTATTTTTGGTTTGTTTGGTTTTTTCTGAGACACTTGTAGTTCAGGCTGGCCCTGAGCTCACTGTGCTCACTATGTAACCCAGGCAAACCTCAAACTCACAGCATCCTCCTGCCTCTGCCTCCTAAGGGCTAAGATTACAGGCATGAGCCACCACGCCCGGCATTGTTGTATGTGGTTACTGAGAATCAAACTCAGGACCTTGCACTTACAAGACAGGCACCAGGACCACTGAGCTAAATCCCCAGCCCTTTACGAGTGTTTTAAAAAGGAGAAAAAATAAACATGTACATTAGACATCCTGTTATGTTTTACTGGGAGTCCAAGATTTAACATACACGGAGCATACAGGAATTGTGTGAAACACTTGTTTGATTATTTTTCCCCTTTAATTTAAAAATCTCTTCATTGTGGCACATGTCTATAGTCCCAGCCACTCAGGAGACTGAGGCAGGGGAATCACTAGAGTTCAGGAATTGAGACCTGGACTACCTAGCAAGACTCTTTCTCATAAAAAGAGCCCTTCAAATTCTGTTGAGGTTTAGAAAATACATTCATGATAGTGTTAATCACCTAATTTTTGAGCACATTATACATGTTCGGTGCTGTTGTGTGTGCGATTTCATACCACTACACCAGCTCTGTAAGTCATGTAGATGTCTGTGTTCCATTTTAATGAGCACTCAGGATTTACTGTAACAGATCCCAAAGGTAGGAGGCACTGAGATCAGCGGGCAGGTAGAACGGCACTGAGTGTCGGCTCAGATTCGGGGCCAGAGACAGTGAAGGAAACTGGTTGTGCTGCTTTCAGAAGACAAAGAAGGTGGTGGGAGGCAGACAGGTACATGTGTTCACTTGAGTGAACCATTGTAATGAGTCGTCTCCACCCGAACCTGACGCTCCCATTTTTAAGTAAAAGATAAAGCATTTTGAGTTATTGTGACCAGAACTGCCATATAAATCCAAGCTTATTATTTTATTTATAAATTTGGGTTTAATTACTCTTGTTTTTTAAAATGGTGAGTTGGCCTTTGGTACCTGACTCGACTGTGATATGCATACGGAGTTGACAGAATGGCAGCCGGGTCAGCCCTGAATTCCGGGCTGGGCAAAGTGGGGTGAAGCGCTGGGTGAAGGGCAATTTGAGCAGTATTTCACATGCATGTTGTGTTTGATTAAAGATACGAGCATCTGATGCATCTGTGGGATTCCTTTATTTGGGTTTTGACGTTTCTCCTAATTTCCTGTAATCGTATCACACATTGTAACAGGAAGTTGAATTTGTTAAGTCATATTGCTTCCTAGTAGGTCAAATGTAGTCTTATTTTCCCTCTGATCTTTAGTATTTTTAAATCTATACTTTCACGATTCCTTCCTCTCTCTCTCTCTCCTGTTTCTCTATTCTCTTGTGCCCCATCTTCTAGGCAACCTTGTGGCATTGCTGGTGCCTCAGATTCCCAGGGGTAAGCTTCCTCTCCAGTGAAGCTCTAGTCCTAAAGGTGAGGCAATCCCCTGTTGTTCTTTCTCTGTGCTTTTGCTGTTTTACCCTGTAATATGTTGTAAAGTGGGGGAACTAAGGCTTTAGCCTAGCATAGCAGATAGAGTTGCTTAAGGAAAGTAAAAAGCACCCAGGAGAAGATGAGGAGAGGAGCTTGGGAAAGAGGCACCACGAAGCTGCTTCCCTTCCCTGAACAGCAGCCTCCAGGGACTCTGAGGATTGAGTGACTGAGGGCAGGTCACTGCCAGCCCAGAGTGGCCACGAGATGGCGCTTATGGCAGGCAGAGCCAAGCTGCTGTGCTGGTTGGTGGAACCCAAATCCAACCAGGTAACCGTATACTTTGTTCACTTTAAAAATTTAAATTTAAACAAGGCTTGATTTTGTTGTTGTTGTTTTTGTTTGTTTGTTTTTTTGAGACAGGGTCTTGTTTTGTAGTTCAGGCTGGCCCTGAACTCATTTTGTAGCCCAGGCCAGCCTTGAACTCAAGGTAATCCTCCTGCCTCTGCCTCTGACTCCCAAGTGCTGGGGTTACAGGCATGGAGCCACTATGGCCAGCATTGTGATATGTGGTGCCGAGGATCGAACTCAGGACCTTACACCTGCCTGGCAGGCACCGGAACCACTGAGCTAAATCTCCGGCTCTTGAGGTTTTGTTTGTTTGAGACAGAGTCTCACTAGTAATTCAGGCTGGTCTTGAACTTACTCTGTAGGCCAGATTGGCCTTGAATTTGCAGCGATTCTCCTGCCTCAGCCTCCTGACTACTGAGATTATATGTATGCACCACCACATCTGGTAGGTTGGGGACATAGCTCAGTGGCACAGTGCCTGCCTGGCAAAAACAAGTTCTCAGTTCTATCTCAGTACCAAAGAAAAACCCCTGAAACAACAGCAACAAAATATATCCTATAGCTTGCTTGGCCAAGACCTATATTTAAAAAATACAGAGGATTCAAACATTTTTAGCCTAAAAAGAACCAGAGTAGTTAAGTCTTGTGACATCAACAGCCATTAAGGCCGTGGATCTTGTCCTTCTCCCCTGCCTGGTGCGCCCGGGCCACAGTAGGGCCTCTGGCTGACCCGTTTCTGTGGCTGGGTGGAATAGGGTTTTCCTGTTGTGTAGGATTCTTTCCACTTTTATATTTTAGGCAGTTGGATAGATGTGCGTCAGGGCCAACCGTCACTTTGGCACTGAGATAAACAACCAGCTGAAGAATGCAGATGTAGAGAGCCACACCGGACCTTTTGTAGATGCCAGTGACAGTCCCTGGCCAGCACTTACTACCAAGAGACAGAGCCCCAGCAGCCACACACGCTGTTCTGTGATTTGTGCTGCAGACCCTGTACTGAGCTGGCAGTTCACGGTGCTCCTGTCCTTGGAGGGGTGTTCCAGGTGCCCATCGGGCCCCAGGGTTTATCTGCCGCTATGATTCTCTGAGTGCCTGGCAGTGCAGTGCCACATTGTTTGAGGTTATACTTAGGTGTACCTTCAGAGTGTTTCTTTGCAAATTCTGCTTGATTCATTTCTGCTCTCCTACCATACAGCAGCTGCTTAAGAATGCAGAGCAGGATTTACAGAGTATGCTTGGGAGAGAGGATACTGCACGTTATTAATTTTATAGACAGAGCCTTGAATGTGTTAAGTTTCCAGTTGTGCAAGCAAGAAAGGGTTCTGTAAGAAGGTAGTTTTAACTTATGAACCTGTTGCTTTTAAGCAAGAAGATCAGAATGTGTGGAACCAAGTATTTGGGTTTTGTCCACAATGCTAGGGGCAAGTCCAGAGTCATGCCTTGCTTAGGAGCACCCTGTATATTTCCTTTATAGTGTTTAGTATCAGCAAGGGGAGTTTGTGGGCTCTCAGCAATGACAGACCAGTCACAATCTTAACTCAGTTAGCAGTGTCATCCTGTGATCTTGCGGATCTGTGTGGTAACTCTGTATGCCAGGCATTGCTTTACATTTTATTTATTTTTTAGGTGGGGTCTCACTCTGTAGTTCATCCTGGCCTTGAACTCATTATGTAGCCCAGGCTGGCTTCCAACTCATGATCCTCCTGCCTAGGCCTCCCGAGTGCTGGGATTACAGGCATGTGTCATCGCACCTTGCTGCTTTACCTTTTGTGTGTATTAGCTAACTTATTCCTTACAACCACTCTATGTAGAAGAAATACTGTAGTTCCTGTTTTATAGATACGGAAACTGATGTCCCATGAGATCAATTACTAGTCATCTATAGCTAGCAGGAAACTCAAGTTCTAATGCAGGCGGCTTGGCCAGACTTTGTAACCACCATGCTACACTGGTTTCATTTTACTTATGAATGAGAGGTTGAACACTTCTAATATAATTTTTAAAAAATTTTTGATAAGCTCGCACCCTGTAGTCCACACTAGTCTTGATCTCATTATATACCTCAGGCTGGCCTTCAACTTTGAAATGATCCTTCTGCCTCAGCCACCCAAGTGTTAGGGTTACCAGCGTGTGCCACCATGCCAGTCTGTCTACCATAACATTCTGCAGAGCTGTAGGGAGCACAGAGTGAATTTAAAAAGCACTTTAAGTGAGGAATAGTTCTGCATAATGTCCTTTGAAAAGGCAGAAGGGACTCCACTAGGGCTGGCAATTACCATGGGAAGCTCCCGCCTGCAAGATCATGATGTAAGGAATCATAATGCATAAGGTCAGCAAGCTGTTCAAGTCTTCTTCTAAGAGGACTTGACCTGAAAAAGTTGTTTCCAGGTGTTTTGGATTTCATGGATCTTTAAAATATACATGTGAAAAAAAAGATAAATAAATAATGTGAATGTGTACACACATACACCCCTACTCTTTAATCCACTGTCTTTAACATAAGAGAAAGGATTTTTTTTTGTGATATGTGGAAATTATTTATTTAGAATGTTTACCTTTTAGAGGGAATCAGTTAGGGAAAGAATCATCAGTACATGATATAGCTAATAAAAACTTACTCGAAAAAGAACATTTTAACACAAAGAATATTGGAGAGATAGGATGTCTCAAAAAGAACCAGTGTTTCTCAAGAACAAGAGATGGGAGTTATACTCTGCCATTGTTGAAGAACTCACTGATCTGAATTGGTTGGATTAGATTCTGTTGTGGGTCAGGTTAAGTTACCTTGAAATTGAATGGCCTCTCAAGTGGTAGCACCATCGTCTTGGTCAGAAGCATGTTGAGGGCAGTAGGAGGCAAACCAAGCTCACCTGGCCCTGGCAGGGGTCTCAGAGGTCGCCTGGGCCCTCTGCAGTGGCCTTCTCCGTCCAGTCTGTCTCCATGTTTCATCCATCCTCCATAGGAGATTGTGAACTCTGAGGTCACTGTGTTATTTGTACTGGGGAGATGTTTTAGTGTGGCTGGACATGGTGCACATCCCAATCCCAGCGCTCTGGGATGCTGAGGCAGAAGAATCACAAGTTTGAGCTCAGCCTGGGCAACTTAGCAAGATCCTGACTCTAAATTAATAATTAAAATTTATAAAACAAAATGAAATATAAAAAGTATATTGTGAATGCCCTGGGTCTAAGTTTTAGTGCTTTCTCTTTTTTGGTCCCTAGTATTTAGTGTACATGCACTGTTGTGAGGAATATTCTCAGAACCTTTTCCATAGGCAAACCTGGAAATTCTGGTCAGAAGTATGTTCTTTTTTGTAGTTTACTCCTGTCTTGTTCCTCAGGCAGCTTGACTCCCACACAAACAGCCCCTGGTGAGAGCCACTGTATAGAGTCAATGGGATCAGGAGTTTCATGATCTGCTGCTGAGGCTGCAGGTGGGATAGCAGCTCCTAGCCTCTTCAGTTGCAAGTTTGAATTCATTTCCTCAGAAGAAACACTTGTTATTCGGCTTCCAGTAGCAGTGCTGGTTGTTCTAGTGCCGTGTTACAGCTACCTTGGGGCCCAAGGGATTGAAAGTTGACCAAGTACTGTTCATAACACTGTTTCTATAAGAAAATGTATTCCAGAAGCTCAGCTTAAAAAGGGCCTGTTGGTTCATGCTTGTGAATCCTGTGTTGGACTCATTTTGTTGTGGCCAAATTTTGTTTTGTCAAACAAAGCATCATGTGAACTGCGTGTAATCATAATCTGACTATGAGCAGAAATATTTGACTTTTTGCTGGGTGTAGTGGCTGACATTTGTAATCTCAGCACTTGGAAGGCTGAGGAAGGGATATTACTGAAAGTTTGAGGCCAGCGTGGGCTACATAATGAGTTTCAGACCAGCATAAACTATACAGTGAGATCCCATCTCCAAAAACCAAAACAAAACAAAGCAAAAAATTAGCTATTTAAAAAGCCAGATCTTGTGGCTGGGGATGTAGCTTAATGGTGCAGGACCCACCCACCTGGCAAGTGCAAGGCCTTAAGTTTGATCCCGGTACAAAAAAAAAAAAAAAAGAGATGACTTTTGTGCTGTTGTTTTGCTGGGGCTCCAGGGAGACTTAGAAAGGTGTAAGGGAACTCCTTTTGCCCTGCGTTACTGGAGTTAGGAAGAGGCAGAGTTGAAGAAAGGTTAGTGACTTTTCTTTCCTAGTAAAGGAGGAAATTATAGAAAGAGAGAAAACTTTCGGGTAAGAAAGAGCATTTCAACAGACTGACTGACTAAAGAGCCTTTGGGCCCCTAAAAGATAGGTACTCAGTAAATTTTGTTGGCAAAATTGCAAAAAACCTAGTGAAGTTGCTGAAGGGAATTTGGGAGAAGACTGGCCGCTTGAGTGTAAGAGGTGGCCCACCGAGCAGTCTGTGATACAGTTCTGCTGGATATGGGGGGTGGTTGCAGGTCAGTGAGTGTACACTTCAAAGAAAACTAGAAGTGACGGTGGAATAGTGCTACAAAGAGGGTCTTACGACCTGGCTAATGTGTGTAGATGGCTTGTATCATAAGGTCTTACTCACAGGAAATACTGTTTGCTTTTCTCTTCAAAAATAGTTACATACCCGTAAGCCCAGCACTCAGAAGGCTGAGGCCAGAGGGTGGGAGGACTGCCATCAGTTTAAGGCCAGCTGGGCTACATAGCAAGACTCTGCCTCAAAAAAACAAAATATAAAATATATTAGAAATATATATATATTTTTTATATAATATGTATATATATGTATATATAGCAATGTACATCCAACAAGCTACATATATTTAAACCACATAAATGAACTTTTCAAACATAGCCAAAAATAAAGAGAATGATACAGTGAATTCCACATTTAAATGAATTACTCATAATTTTAAATCTTGTCTATTTTCTGCCATTCCCATGGATATTTTAAAAGCAACTTCCAAAATTATAATATTTTACTATAAACAATTCAGAGTGTACTAACCACATAAAGATTTTAAAAATAGGACCATAGTACAGTACCATTGCCACATCAAATGAATAATCACTGTGTACAGTGTTCTAGTGTCTGCAGCTGTGGACTAAGGTGGGGGGGCTGGACGATGGGGCTGCAAGGGACACAAGTAAACCTGTGGGGTGTTAGCTGTGTTCATTATTTTAATTGTGGTGATTTCACAAGTGTGAGTACATGCCATATGTCCAAACACACCAGATTGTATGGCGCAACATGTTCAGTTCATTGTGTCACTTATACTTCAGTTTAGGAAACTAGTGTAGCTAGAAACAGTTTTTATAAACATTGTTTGCAGTTATCTTACACGTACATTCATGCACATTGTGTGTGTGTGTATGTGTGTGTGTGTGTATGTGTGTGTGTGTGATACTGTGGGTTGAACCCAAGATCTCACTTACACAAGGCAAATACTCTATAAATGAGCTACACTCCATTTTTAAATTTTATTTTGATACAGAGTCTCTTGAATTGCCCAAGCTGGTCTCAAACTCATAGTTTTCCTGCCTCAGCCTCCCAGAGTTCTGGGATTATGGCATGTGTCACCATGCCCAGCTTGCCACGTGGTTTCTTGGTGATGTGCCCTGCAGTAGCAGTTCCTAATTCCTATGTGTCCTCTAACCCAGTAGCCAGCCTCAAGACTTTGCTGGACTTAGGCTCATTCTTTAACAGTTTTATTGGGAAGTAATGTACATCCAACAAGCTACATATATTTGAAGGGTACAATTCAAGCAGGATTGACATATGTATGTACAGTGTAACAGACATGGACATGCAATGCATTTTTATGTTTGACTGTCTAGTGCTATAGAGGTGTTTTACAGGCATATAGCAGGGACAAACGATGAATCTTAGAATTAGTTTCTCAGAGGGCATATTCTGGTTTTCTCAGTGGTAGGGGTTGGATTTTGTCACGTGGCAAGAGAAGGGGCAAACAGAATTGCAGATATGAAGGTGAAAGAGGGTGAAGGCCCAGTTCTGCTTTTAGTAGACCCAGAGAAGATGGTGTTTGGGGGTGGAGCAAAGTATTTGTACTGTCACTGGTGTCCATCTCTGTCATTTCCCTGGACGGTGGCCCGGATGGTCCCTTCCCATGGGCCTATTCCCTAGAGGAATTCTCTTCCTTTTCTGCTGAAGAAAGATCTAATGTAAGGAAGACAGGAGAAGCTTAAGTCTGCTGTAAGCCAGGGTATGACAGATCCATCCTTGAATGTCAGCTCTTGACTTTGGACAGCGACCAGCAGCACCACTTCTTATGAGGACTCCCGTATCCTCAGCACAGGAGCCTATCCCAGAGGTCATTTCCTCAGTTGCTCACCCCTCCGAGAGTTCAGCCCCCACAGGGTCTCTCCGCCTTGCTTTGGCTTGAGGAGACCCCTTCGCCTGCCTGGCTATACCCATGGGAATGTTCTGGGGAAGGGAAAGCTTGTAGCCCTCTGCACAGAGCTAAGTTGCAAGGCCTACCCTCCCAGGGTCTGCCCTTACTTTGTAGTTGTCATTTTAGCCATAACTATAAAAATCCAAAAGACTGGTGTCATTGCACTCATACCTCTTTCAAGTCCCACATCATACTTGAGAATGTGGCTGTCTTCTCTGTTGGCTTATTATTTCTGGTCTTAAGGTGATTTCCACTTTGCTTTTTAAACCACTTTCTCAGTTATATATTGATAATAAATTACATTTTTCAAATCTTTTAGCAAAAAATAAGATTATTTTTTAACATGTTATTTATTAAAATGTCCTTACTGTGTCACAAGCAGTCTCTGAGGATTTTATGATGGGTGCAAGTCTGGGTACAGTTAGTGAGCGAAAGGGTTAAAATACCCAACGCTGTCGCATATGGCAGTGAGCACAATCGCAGATGTTGATGATACCGCGTAATTAGTATTCTTTTATGTAAATGAAGGCTGTCAGCATGTTACCATAGTGTCTTCTCTCTCTCAGACTGGAATTTATGCCACTCCATCTCACCAAGACCAAGCAGGATTATTCCATGGCTTTTAGTTAAGAACAGAGAAAAAATCAGTGTGAAGGTGGGGGGCTCCCTTCACGTACATTCCTGTTTTTTCCTGCTTCATTTTTTTTTGGTTTCCTCCCGCTCAGGGGATGCAGTTGTACATTTAAGATTTACTAAGTAATTTCTGTTTGAGAATAATTGGAATAGTCCAATTAAAAGATATATTTTATTGTCAAGGTATAGATTTTTTGAAAGATGATTATAATGTTCTGTCTTCTCTCATATGGAGACTTTAAAAATGTGATAAATCTAGAAGTGTCTCATCAGAACAAAGGATAAAAGTTAAAAAGATTTCTTTATCTTTTCATTTTCTAATTAGTGACATTTATCTATAGAATTATTTAAAGCATTGATTATGATCTTACGCTCCAGTTGATTTCCGATTTTTGCAATAAAGCTATGCTAATTACAAAAGCAAATGCCAGTATTTTTGCAGGTTGCCTTTTCCTGTGTGCAGATGGGTCCAGGGTGTGCAGGGCCTTTATTACGTGGCTGATCCTCTTAATGATGTAGATCCAAGCCGACATTTCATGTTCTTCTCAATTACATAGCAGGTCTGTCTGTTTTGGATATTGGGTGCCTGTCACTCTGGATGATGTATGTTTTATGTGGGAATGTTAGAATCATTGTGACCTTTGAGAATATGAAAGGAAAGCTGTTCATGTCAGAAAAATAGAAAACAGAATTCCTCTTTCTAGTAGAAGGCACGAGGCTACGTTCTGATATGAAGCAGGGTGGTATGGGAAGTGGATTAGACAGATATGCTTGGGCGAAGCCTGCCTGAGGTTGTGTTCTTTGTAGTCTCCATATTGTATGTTGAATAAGGTTGGGTTTTCCTTTTGTGTCACTTCTGGGAGGTTCCATTTCCTGATCAGATACGGTTTCCTCTAGAGCAGCTAGTCTGCCTCACTGAGACCAGAGGGGTGAGGTGCAAAGTAGCCCTGTATTTTCCTGAATGGATTCAGTGTGCCATATGGCAGGTGAATGAGTCACCACGACAGATTTGTAATGGGAAAGAGCTGTGCAGAAGAGGATGTGCATCATCAGCAGATTTAGGGATCAGAAAATGAAATAGGGGAGGGAATTTCCCAAGTGTCCTTGCCATGTGACAGGTCTTCTGCATGGCAGAGGTGTGCAGTGGTTTTCAGTGTCTTTCTATTTTGACTTTTGGTTTTGCATGTTTTTTCTCCTGGCATGGGAGTAGGCGTCAGTGCCATGGATGTTGTGCTGCTATACTGCTGCTTATCAGATGTTCCCTCTCTGGAGTGTGTGAGGCTGTGCTGTGCTGCTTCACAGGGTAAGACCTTAGTGTAATTAAATTCCTAAAGACACCAAGGCAAAAATGAGGACTGGCCAAATGTCAAGTATGATTCATTGAGTACTTATATTTCAAAACAAAGAAAGCAGAGTGAACTAAAGCTAGTTTACTGCACTATGTTCAAGCCTGTGCTGTCCTAGGACCTCAGCCACCAGGCACATCGGATTATTTTAGTTGTAATGAATTTGACATGCAGTCCTCTGGTCTCACCAGTCACATTCCCCATCCTTGCAGCCACAGGTAACTGGTTACAGCAGTTTTCCTTCCTTTCTTCCATTCTTTTCTTTTCTTTGCTTGCTTGCTTTTTTTCTTTCCTTTTCTGAGACAGAGTCTCATTCAGTAGTTCAGACTAGCCTTAAACTTATTAGATAGCTGGGGCCTGGGCTTGACCCCATGCTGATCCTCCTGCCTCAGTCTCCCAGGAACTGGGATTATAGGCATGTATCAACACTCCTGGCTCAAAATTCACATGAACATTCTACCTTATAGAATATACTAGCTTTGTTTTTGTTTTTGGTACCAGGGATCGAACTCAGGCACTGGAACCACTCAGCTAAATCCCCAGCCTGCTGGTCACAGCAGTACTGCACAGCACAGATCGAATATTCCTTGACTGCTGAGAATCCTGTTGGACTGCCTTGGTCTCAGTGGAAGGGTTTGATTTCTGTGAATGTTCTATCCCTGTACAATTTACTGGATTAATACAGTATTTCTAGGGTTTTAATGTATAAAAGCCTCACCTGCAGATTTTGACTCATCAGATCCAGAGGACACAGGAGGTCGCCTAGGGAATTTGGTCCTCCTCTGTCGGGGGTGTTGTCCTCTTCGACCGACCGAGCAGCTTCAAGGAGGGATGCACATGGAACAGTGAGGGAGCAAGGGGACACCCACCGAGCCAGCCAGATCAGCCGAATCAACCCTGGCGATCGATGGGGTAACAGATGTCGCGACCAGATCGCCCCACATCCCGCCTAGGGAATTTGGATGCTGGTTCAGGAACTACATCTTGAAAAACAGTGAAAAATTTGGAAATTGCTTGTCTTCATATTTTCTCTCTTCCTCCTTTTATCATTGACTGACTCCTTTGTGCCCCTAGTGATTGGTTAAGAGAATCATATATACCCAGTTTATATCCTCAATTGGCATTAATTAGCAAAAAAACAATTATTTTCTCTTTAATAGTTTTATTCTTCTGTACCAGGGGTTAAACTCAGGGCCTACACATCCTCAGTTCTTTTTAAAAAAATTTTTGAGGGCTGGGGATTTAGCTCAGTGATTCCGGCTCCTGCCTTGCTAATGCAAGGTCCCGAATTCAATCCCTGGTAACCACAAACAATGCCAGGCGTGGTGACTCATGCACCAGCAATCAATGCCACACACCGCAAAGCTGGGCATGGTGGCTCACACTTGTAATCCCAGCAGAATCAGGAGGATTGCTGTGATGTGAGTTCAAGGCTGAGTTCAGGACCAGCCTGAAATACAAACTGAGACCCTATCTCAAAAAAAAAAAAAAAAAAAGAAAGAAAGAAAGAAAACTTAGAGAAACTGTTCAGAGTACACTGGATTTAGGACTTCTCTGGGCTGACCCTATGATTGTTCCTCACGGAAATACAAAGTAGAAAAGTAAAGGAGGTGAAGGCAGTTGATAAGAGGGATTTTAAATTAAGGAGTAGGGTCTCCAAGGTCCAAAGAATAAATATTTTCTCACAAGGTAGTTACCAGCTTCTTTCCTTGGAGAAGGTGCCTCCTAGGTGTCTCTTGTGAGCATTATTGAAGAAGCAGTGTTAGAAAGCGCTTGGTTGTTAACGAAGAGTGTGTTCATATTGGCAGATTTGTTGCTAGTTTTCTGTCGTCTCTCTGGTTGGGATAAATGCTATGGTTGTAGCAGTGAACACCTCTGGTCCTCAGACTGATGTAATTCTTTCTAGGTAGGCCAGTAGCACTTGAGCTAACCCCTGGCTGAACTGGTGTCACTCTTTATTACATACCCTTTCAGCACAGCAGGTAGGTGGCTCCTTACCCTTTCTGCAAGGTATGAACATTCTTTTTTAAAGATACATCTAAAATGTTATTTAAGTTGGGTGTGTCACTAAGATGATACTTTGTAGAAGACTCCTTTCCTTTTTTGAAGACAGGGTCTTACTCCATAGCCAGCATGGCCTGCACCTTCATCCTTCTGCTCAACCTCCTAGAGTGTAGTTCTTTCTCGTCTTTACCTTATCGGTATGTCTACTGAAATCAACCTGAGATTTCCTTTTTGTTTGAGGCTCTTCATCTGTCCCGTGGCAACTGATATGTGATAAAGTTTCAACTTTCCAAGGAACCAATTTTGAGTGGGAAGCGATTGAGTCTTGAGTTGAAACGCCAATTGCTAGTCTTCCTCTGGAAAGCTTCGCTCAGTTTGTTTTGTTTTGTTTCTCCCCCTCTGCCTCCCTTCCTTTGGGCCCATGCGGCGTCAGGCTGAGGGAGTGGCGACTGCACTGAGACATGGATAGATGCAAACATGTAGGGCGGTTACGGCTGGCCCAGGACCACTCCATCCTGAACCCCCAGAAGTGGCGCTGCCTGGAGTGCGCCACCACCGAGTCAGTGTGGGCCTGCCTCAAGTGCTCGCACGTGGCCTGTGGCCGCTACATCGAGGACCACGCCCGGGAGCACTTCGTGGAGACGGGACACCCGCTGGCCATGGAAGTCCGGGATCTCTACGTGTTCTGCTACCTGTGCCAGGACTATGTGCTCAATGACAACCCCGAGGGGGACCTGAAGCTGCTGCGGAGCTCGCTGCTGGCTGTTCGTGGCCAGTGGCAGGACCAGCCGGCAAGGCGTGGGCGCATGCTGCGCTCCGCGGCCACGGCTCCCAGTGAGGACGCCGCCCCACCACCACGTGCGCCCCGGGGACAGCCCCAGATGCTTGCAGCGTTGTGGCACCGGCGCCAGCGCCTGCTGGCCAGGACCCTGCGGCTGTGGTTCGAGCGCAGCTCACGCGGCCGCGCAAAGCTGGAGCAGCGGCAGCGCGAGGAGGCGCGCCAGCGCAGCAGGGAGGCGGCTCGGGCCCGGAGGAGGGAGGAGAAGCAACGGCTGCTGGAGGAGCTGGCAAGTGCGCCCCCGCGCAAGAGCGCGCGCCTGCTGCTGCACGCACCGCGCCCTGCCGCGCCCGCGCCCCCTGCGCCCGTGGTGCTCAAGCCGGGCCGCCAACCAGCCGTGGCCCCGGGTGTCACTGGCCTCCGCAACCTGGGCAACACCTGCTACATGAATTCCATCCTGCAGGTGCTCAGTCACCTCCGCAAGTTCCGTGAGTGCTTCCTGAACCTGGACCCCTGCACCACGGAGCACTTGTTTGCCCAGGCCGCGCACCGCAAGGCCCGGATCTCAGCCCCGGAGACCCAGGCCAAGAGCGACAGAGCAGAGGGGTGGAGGCGTGAGGGCCTCTGCTGGAACGGAGGGGCCTCTCTCGGCAGGAGCCGGGAGCTCATCCAGAACAAGGAGCCCAGTTCCAAGCACATTTCGCTCTGCCACGAGCTGCACACACTCTTCCGAGTCATGTGGTCCGGACGCTGGGCCCTGGTGTCGCCCTTCGCCATGCTGCACTCCGTGTGGAGTCTGATCCCTGCCTTCCGAGGCTACGACCAGCAGGACGCGCAGGAGTTTCTGTGTGAGCTGCTGCACAAGGTGCAGCAGGAACTGGAGGCCGAGGGCTCCACACGCCGGATCCTCATCCCATTCTCCCAGAGGAAACTCACAAAGCAGGTCTTAAAGGTGGTGAACACCATTTTCCACGGGCAGCTGCTCAGCCAGGTAGGTAAGCCAGAATTGAGGGTGGCCGTAATATCCCGTTGCATTGTTTGCAGTGCTGGCTTATTGGAGAGCTTGCCGGTGCCTTCTGGCCAGATTACTGTCAGTGAAGACCTGAGTAGCCCAATATTCTTTGTATCGTTGATTATCCAATGTTGCTCTTCCAGCCTTTGATCACTTGTGGAGAACTGAATATGGTCTGCCTGTAACCCTGCTTCCACAGCAGTTCGAATGAGCGTTCTTCCTTCTTTATGTGTAGGAAGGAGCTGGCTGAGAGCCTGCGGAGGCACAGGCCAGCCTCCTTGCTTAGCAGTATAAGGGACCTTAGCAAAAGGTCTTAGATAAAGTGGACCATAGAATAAGGACCATAGCAAAAGTGCATAGATAAGGCCTTGTGAGGATGTGGAGAAAGCATTTTCATAGATGGGGTGGGGGCAATTTAGGAGATTCAGGGAAAACTTCTGCAGTGAGCTACTGAGGTGTTTATTTTATTTTGTGGTCCTGGGGATTTGATAATCCAGCACTTGTGCTTCCAGGGTAGGCGAAGTATCACTTGAACTGAATCTCTGGCCTTGAGCTACTGAGGGCTTGTGTCTCCATATTCAGGGTTTTGAAAGACTGTTGAGAGGAAAGGGAAAGGAGTTCCCTGAGGCCTTTGGAAAGCATGTGAAGAGTACCTGGGAGGGTAAATTGGAAGAGAAAGTCTGATCATTACTCTGAAACTGTGTTGCTAGAAGATCAGAATGGGGTGGAGCCAGGAATGGAGTGAAAGAGTTGCAAGCCAAAAGTTGGCTGCAGCAAAGACTCAAAGTCAAAGGGAGAAAGGGCTGGGTATTTAGCTCAGTGGTTCCAGCACCTGCTTTTGCAAATGCAAGGGCCCTGGTTTGATCCCAGGTAACCACATACAACAATGCCAGGCATGGAGACTCACACCCAGCAGCAGTCAGAACCACATACCACAGTGCCAGGCGTGGTGGCTCACGCTTGTAATCCTACCACTGGGGAGGCAGGAGGATTGTTGTGAGTTTAAGGCTGAGCTCAGGGCCAGCCTGAACAAGGGGAGACCCTGCCTCTAAAAAAAATAGTCAAAGGGAGAAACAGGGTGAAGATGCAAACAGCAGCTGCGGACTCTGTGTAGAGACTGGCTGCTCGGCCACCTCACACTAACCTGCAGCCTATGTGCTGGCCAGTCCTGGTAGAGGTGTAGCAGGAACACAGCAAGACCGTGCCAGGGCGAATTCTCCACTTTGCAGTTCAGCCACGTAACACAGAAGGGTTAGAAATGTACATGCAATGTCACCCATTCTAGTTCTTCTCATTATTATTTTAATATTTTTGAACATTTATACTTGATTTTGATAACACTATGCTTTTGTACAAAATAAGAAAAAAATATATTTGGGAATCATGACAATTATATAATCTGTAAAATTTTCTTTCTAGGTCACATGTATATCATGCAATTACAAATCTAACACCATTGAGCCCTTCTGGGATCTATCCTTGGAATTCCCGGAACGCTATCACTGCATAGAGAAGGGATTTGTCCCTTTGCATCAGACGGAGTGCCTCCTTACTGAGATGCTGGCCAAGTTCACTGAGACCGAGGCCCTGGAAGGGAGAATCTACGCTTGCGATCAATGTAACAGTGAGTGCTCTGTGGGGATTCGGTAGGGAGTAATGGGAATAGCAGCCAAAGGTGCTTCTTTTGTCCCTTTGGTCAAAAGTAAAAACCATTGTTTAAACATCTTTCTTAGTTTTGGTGAGAATAAGCAATATGGTTTGTTTGTTTTCAATTTTTGAGACAGGGTCTCACCTTGAGGTTCAGGCTGGTCCTGAATTCAGCCTCGAACACAGCAATTCTCCTGCCTCTACCTCCGAATGCTGGTATTACAGGTGTGAGCCACCATGCCCAGCATTGTAGTACGTGGTACTGATTGCTGATGGGCGTGAGTCACCACACCCGGTATTGCATGTGGTTACCAGGGATCGAACGAGGGACCTTGCACTTGCAAGGCAGGTGCCAGAACCACTAGACTAAATCCCTGGCCCAGAAATATGGATTTTTTGAATTAAAAACAAAGGCCTTGGTGGTGTGGCTCCTTGAACTCTCACAGTTGGCATTAGTTGTTATCTTCATGTATTTGGAAGTGGATCCCAAAAGAAGAGCTCTGAAGATGTTAGTACTTGGCTTCCTAGTGCTACAGAGGCCCTGCTTAAATTCATGAATGCCCTGCTAGAGTGTGGCGATTCTTTTGTAATCTGTGTTGGAGTGACATAGCCTCTTTTGTATGAAAGCAGCATTTTTTGGGGTGTACTGGAGATAGAACTCAGAACCTTGCACTTGCAAGGCAGGTACCAGAACCACGAGGCTAAATCCCCAGCCAGAACAGCATTATTTTTGTACCGAACTGGTAGGTTTAAATCTGTCAGAAGTGATGCTAAAGGTTGGCACAGTGCTGCGAAAGACCAAGGTAGCAGGTCTACAGGGAAGCAACTTCCAGTATCAACTTCCTGGGTATTTTCAGCGTTTGTTTCTTCACATGTTTGAAAAGTTCACATTTCACATAAGTCGTAAGAAAATGTCTGTATTGTTGCTTTCACTTTAAATGGAGGCATTTTCCACTTGGCAATATGGGCATTTATGTCTTGCCACAGTGACAGGCAGTGCTTCTTTACCCCAGCACATGTGCAGGAAATGCAGAGAAAAAATAGGAAGCTCATAAAGGTTTGAAAACTAAGAACACAAAATGGATGGATTGTGCAATGACCTAGAAATCACTTTGCAGCCCTGTAATAGTGGAGACTGTAAGTTTTGAAAATGTTGTTGTCCTGCAAGGAGCTGCTGTACTAAGACTGAATCTGAGGCCCACCCATGCTGGGCAGGTGCTGTACCACTGAGCTACAGCCCCACTTGAAAAAGACCTGTGGGAACACATATTTTGCACAGATAATTGTGTTTTTTGTTTTAAGTACCAAGGATTGGACACAGGGCCTTCCTCTTGCTGGGCAAGCACTTTATCACTGAGCTGCATCCCCACTACGTGGTCTTTTTGTTGTTATTGTTGCTTTTTGTTTTTGTTTTTGTTTTGTTTTTGAGACAGGGTCTCGCTTTGTGGTTCAGGCTGGCCCTGAGCTCAGCCTCAAACTCACATCACAGCAATCCTCCTGCCTCTGCCTCCCGAGTGCTGGTATGACAGGCGTGAGCCACCACGCCCGGCACTGTAGTATGTGGTACTGATTGCTACTGGGCATGAGTCTCCATGCCCAGTATTGTATGTGGTTAACCGGGGATCGAACCGGGGTCCTTGCACTTCAAGACAGGCTCTGGAACCACTGAGCTAAATCCTCAGCCCTGTTGCTTTTTGTTTTTTGAGGCAGGGTCTTACTGTGTAGTTCAGGCTGGCTTTGAACTCACTGTAAAGTCCAGGCTGGCTCCATACTTGCAGATCGTCCTGCCTCAACCTCCCAAGTGCTGGGCTTACAGGCATGCACTACCATGCATGACTCAAATACATGGTGTTTTAAAATGGTAAATTGTGGAAAACCTGTACTGCTCTTTGAAGAATCATTGTCAATGTAAAAAATTATACTTGATGGCATTTTGCCATTTTAAAATTTGAAATACTGTGCTTGACTCACTATAAACCCACCTATCCTATTGCATTTTGCCATACAGAGGGAAGTGAGTTAAATGGTTTTATTAGAATAGTATCTGTTTTTGGCTTTTATTTTTTAAATGGTGGTCCAGAAATCTTTTTACTTGTAAGGAACAAAAAAATATTAATAGCTTTAATGCCACCATTCTGATATGGTGGACGACAGCCGATACTTTCATTTATTTTTGCCAGAATTGTTTTTCTGACTGCCGGGTATGCTAGTTCATCAGGGTTTCTCCAGGCAGGTGCACTTGGTGGCAGGGAAGGACAGCTGGTGAGAGGGTGTGATGCATTGATCTGTCACTTGTGAGGCTTCAGAACCGCAAGTCTTCTCCCTCTCTGTGTGTGGCCATTTTCATCAAATGGAGACAGAGCTGATCGATCTCAATTGAATCAATAATTTCTTTTTCTTTGTGAATTTCATTTTAGGGAAACAAAGCCAGATTCTACTTTGTCTGTATCATAGCTCACATGCTCCCTCTGCTGAGAGTGGCAGTCACTGCCAGCTCGCCATGCAGAGCTGCAGTTACTTTCTAAACCCTAGGCACAGGGACGGAAGCAGGGCCAGGCCCGGCTGCATGGCCCCTCTGCTCCCGCCCCACCTATCCTGCCTGCACATCCTGATGAAAGCGGCGTCTGGGCACACTCACCCTGATTCGGTGGTCGTTCATCCACCCGTCTCAAGGTGTGCCACACCTCCGCAGCCTATTGTCACTGGCAGCTGTGAACCATCCTCAGAGAGCTTCGCCACTTTCCCCAAGCACCGCAAACGGGCTTTGGAATCAGAGGGAAGTCGCTGTATCCCTGAGACCAGGACGGCACCAGCTCGGAGACAGTTAGCAGGCCCTCAGTGGGTCACTCATTTCATATTCGTGTCCTGGGCCTCTTTCATCTCAGTAAACACTTTCCAGAAGGTTTCTGGTGGAAAGTAAGAGGATTTTATTTCCATGGTTGATTTGCTAAAAATTTAGAAGTGCATTTTCTCCACAATTCAGTGCTTCAGAAACAAGCTAAGAGCCAGAGCCCTGGTTCTGTATTGGCCTGGGTGACCTAGCTGGCCTCCCAGCCCTGTCCTGATGGCCAGCACGGCACTTCTCTCCAAGAACCATGTCTCAAAAACTAGGTAAAATCAGAACCAGTGAAGTTTGTTCTCTAAATGTTTGTATATGCCTCACACAATCGTGTTAAAAAAAAATCTGTTTAGATAGTCTATCCTGGTCTTAGCCTTTTTGGCTTTTTCCTAAGCCTCCAATATATGCATTATTCACTGTTTTACTAGTGAGGAAACTAAGGTTCAGAATTTTGAATAACTTATTTAGCAGGTAATCAGCTGTCAGCAGGAAATGGAGTTAGGCCTGTCTAGTGAAAACAAAACCCTTTCACGTTGCAATGTGTCACTATTTCAGTTATCAGTATAGAGAAGCACAGAACCCTGATTCAGGCAACTCTGTTTTACTGGTGCAAGTGACTGTCCATTATGTTCCATCAGCAAACCCACGGCTTCTGGAGCCTGCCATCTGGAAGCCATACCAATTGTGGAGGTGACTGTGGGCAAAAATTTGAAAGGAGATTTATCCACATTAGGTCTGATTGCTTGTAACATCAACTGAAGTACCAATGGCTTAAAATGTGATGCTTTGTATTTCTGTTATATAAAAAAGAAGTCTCGTAGCCTGGTGGCAGGCACATGGTCATCAGAGACCTAGGCTCCTCCTTTTTGTTTTGTTAAACCGGTATGATGCTTCCTCCTTGAGGCAACCTCAAAGTCCTACAGGAATTGTACTAAACTGTGGGGAGGACAAAGGGACATAGCTTCCAAGTGAGTCAGCTGTCTTTCATCAGCTGTCCCAAGAGTCACAGTCACCCCCAGAACGTTAGCTGGAAGTCCAGAGCCACACTGAGCAGGCCTGTGAGGCTGGGTCACATCTGCCCCCGTTACACTGAGGTTCACGTCCTGAGACATGCAGGAATGCATACCGAGTGGCAGGTCGTCTCTGCCATTGTGGGGAAGGAAGGAGACTCTTCTCAGCCTGTGTCTTATGCCCTCCCAAACCTTATAGGCAAGCGGCGAAAATCGAACCCCAAACCCCTTGTTCTGAGCGAAGCTAGAAAGCAGTTAATGATCTACACACTACCTCAGGTTCTCCGGCTGCACCTCAAGAGATTCAGGTGAGTGTGTGCTGGGAGCCCTGGGCTGTGAGCTGTGGGTCGGGTGCTTCTAAGGCTTGGAGCGCGCAGATGTCTTCTCTGTGGGGAAGAGAAGGCCGTTCCCCTGAGAGAATAAAAGGCTCCCACCCAGCAAGGCAAGCTGAGTTCTGCTCTGAAACCTTCTTGTCTGGCCTGCATTGCTGTCTGCTTACAGACCCTGTAGCCTTGCTTGGGTTCATGTGGATCCTTCTTCAGGCAGCAAACTCTGAAAAGACTGGTGTCTGAGTTGCCTGTTGAGCCAGTTCGCAGTACTTGGGGGAACAGCCACAGCAGATCTATGTGGGTGCTGATGATTACCATTTTGATGGGAAGGCAAAGCCAGAAGCGCCCCATTATGCCTTGCTCACCTATGACTGCGTGTGCCAGTTTTCTCTATTAAGTTTGTGCCCATGTTCTAGGTGGTCTGGCCGTAATCACCGTGAGAAGATTGGGGTCCATGTCGCCTTTGAGCAGGTATTAACCATGGAACCTTACTGCTGCAGGGACATGCTCTCCTCTCTTGACAAAGAGACCTTTGCCTATGATCTCTCCGCAGTGGTCATGCATCACGGGAAAGGGTTTGGCTCAGGACACTACACAGCCTATTGCTACAACACAGAGGGAGGTGCGTGCGCTTTGCTCTGTGGGGCGGGGACACGGAAGAGGGTTGGTCTGTCCACATTTGATTGCTTTCCTTTTATTTCCATCCCATGGGCCACCTGGGGGAAATTACATACATTAAAGCCCAGTGGAAAGAATTATGAAAGTTGGCTTTGTAGTTTGGATCTATGCCGCCTGCCAACTTGAGGTTCTGAGAATGCAAAGGAACTGACACGTAGAAATGCTTGGGGCAGAGCCGAGCACACTGCTTGCTTGGTCGGTGTTGGTGTTATTCCAGTGGGAGCCATAGTGCTGGTTATTGGCAGTATTGTTATGGTGGTTCTGGTCATGACCTCTGTAGACCCCAGCTTCCTTCTTGGCTATGTTACAGCGGGACCTGGGGAACCTCATGTAGCTATGCTGTGTGTCTCACCAGTCTCCCTCGTAATAAAACTGGGACACTGCTGGTCATTTCCTGTGTCCTCACTACTTCCTCTACCCAGGGAAGGTGGGGGCAAGGGTCCCCGAGCGGAGCCTCCAGCAGCCATTCTGCAGCAGATGGGCAGCAGATGTGTTCTGCACGAGGCCCCACCTTGAGCCCCTCAGCCTGTGAACAAACTCTTGCATCTGTGGAACCTCTCCTATATCCCTCCCTTCTGTTTTTACTTTTTCCTCCTTTTCCCCCACTACTTAGTGCCCAGTATCCTGGCTGGCTGTGTGGAAGGCTCTAATGGACAGTGGAAGAGCCTGCGTGAAATCAGACAAAATGAGCCCATCAGTAGTGGTGTTGGGTGTGGTGGGGTTAAAGCCCTCAGCTGCAGGGAGGCCTGGCTCCGTTTACCCGACCTTCCCTTGCCACCAGGAATCGTGGGGGCTCTGTGCCTTTCTGCACTCCTGGTTTTGTACCCACCTGGAAATGTGCATTGGGTAGTCATTTTCTCTTTCTCTCCTTTGGTCTCCTAGGTTTTTGGGTCCACTGCAATGACTCAAAGCTGAATGTATGCAGTGTCGAGGAGGTGTGCAAAACCCAGGCCTACATACTTTTTTACACTCAAAGAACAGTGCAGGGCAATGCAAGAATCTCAGAAACCCAACTCCAAGCTCAGGTGCAGTCCAGCAACAAGGATGAAGGCCGACCTCAGAGCCTCCCCTGAGCTGAGCAGAATCACAGACTGGCTGGTGTCCTCCTATTGGTGTCCGTTCATCTGTGCTTGCATAGGATGGAAGAGTTGCAGCAGGAACAGATTGCTAGGTTTGCCCCACTGGGTCTAGAGTAGAAAGTGGCTGTGTCCTGCCATAACATTCGTAGTCACTTGCTTTTGGATGCATTTGGAAATGTCCTCCTTTTGTGAAACAAAAGGAGTGACTTCTGTGAAGAGCATTTCATCAGTTGCTTCTGAATAGAGAGGGAACCGGGTGGAGGAAGGGGTAAGTTGATGGTCCAGCCGGGAGGCCGCCAAGGCTTCTCTCCTTCTGTCCAGTCCCGGGAGTGCCCCGCTGCTCAGCCCCACTGCAGCTTGGGAGGAGCTCTCCCGAGGTGGGGCCGGCAGGCAGGGGCTGGAAGCATGGGTTCCAAGTGGGAGGTAAAGTGGAAGGGCTCATTCCCACTCAGAAGTATCCTTCAAGTGTTGGGAATTTGCAGTCATTCTCTTAGGGGCCAGCAGTCGGATGCAGGGAGAGGCGCGGAGCGAGGGTTTGTGCCACTGCGGTCATCGATTGCTCCACACTGGTGATAGTTCACAGGAGGCAAAGGGCTCACTGTTCTGCAGCAGAGCCCTGGCTCAGGTCCTGTTTACACTGGCGTGGAAGTGGGCTGCCTGAGCTTTGGGAGAGTGCGGGGGTGGGCCAGCCCTCCCCAGGCCTACATCCCTCTGTCCCCACCTTGTGTGGTGGGGCTTTCTCTCTGCCCTAGCAGCTCAGCTGCACCTGAGAGCGAGAACACTGGTGCCATCAGACATGGGAGCTTGTGCTTCCCGAGACTGGGAATCGCTCAGGCATCCACCCACAGGTGTCCAGCTTACTGGTGCTGGTCCTGGCCTGTTCCCTTCCCGAACCTCCTTCCTGCTGTGCTTTGCTCACCTGTCCTTGGTGCCTCAGAGTAAAAGCAAGAGTGTCCACCTAGTACTCAAGTGCTAGTAAGACACATTTCTCTCTTTAAATTGAGTCCAGTTTGAATGGAGCGAGGTTGCCCAGAGGAAACGTTCCTCGCCGTCAGGCACCAGCCTCCCTTCTCCCTTGGCCTCGCTGGGGACGGTGAGGCCGACCTGACCAGCACTGCAGTTCGCCCACCGCCTGAGGAATGCTCACCTTCTGACTGAGGTATCATGTTAATGTCTGAATTCAGGTGGAGGCACTGATGTCAATGTCACCTGAAGGAGACAGGTGTGGAAGGGAGCTCGGGCGGGGTGGGTAGTGGGGAAGCGAGGCTAGAGGACGGACGAGGGTGTTGGCTTCAGCAGTGCTAACTAGCCGCATTTCCCTGACAGATCATAGCATTTGCTGTTGACCTCTTTTGCGATGAACTCTACATGGGACCGGCCAGACAGCACTGAGGCTTGGAGGAAATTCAGACAGAAAATGGCTCACCCTGATAGGGAAGGAGTGACTGTGTTTTAAATTAAACTTGCTTTCTCCAACACTGTGAGGTTTCTGTAATATTAGCTTTTATTTGGAAGCGATAGCGTATGGCATTTTTATGCTGCTAGGTTTATATTGTCCGCTGCTGGCTTCCCTGTATAAGTGCTGCCTGGGCTCGTCCTCTCCTCGACACTGTTGTGAAGTGTCATCACCACCGCGCTGCCAGAGCCTCGGTGTGAAGCTGGACTCCCGAGGTCCTCGTTTGGGAGCTGGCATGGCTGGTGATGACTCCGTTTTCAGGAAGTCAGGAGCATTCAAGGAGAGTGGGAAGAAAACGTAAATCGTGCCTCATCACGAATCCCGTTTATTCTAGAAAGAGAACCTACAAGCTAGAGAAATCATAAAGCACCTGCCTTCAGCTGCCCAGGGGGAAATTCTTAATATCATAAAAACATGATGAATAATTAAAAGATCTTCAAATCTAATTTTTAAAAATAGTTTTATACCAAATACTATAAGGATTATTAAGCAGATTAAGAATTTCATAAAATAAGTGCTGAGCACCCCTGTATGAAATTAATGAAATCATTTGCAATGAGCTGGAACAGAAACCAATATTAAACCCCCAAGCACACCTCGTGGAGGTGGCCCCGGCAGCCAGACCCTCAGGTACTAGAAGCAGCAGCGCTGGACATTGTTATTAAGTGAGCACTTAGGGAGATTCCTGTTACAGAACACTTGGCCGCTGTGTGAGCCAGTGGCTTTTGTGAGGCCTTTATTTACCCATTGGAAGTAGATGAATGTCTCAACTCCATCCGACACTGAAACATGCTAAGGAGGAGCAAACCAGAACAGTTGATTAGCTGCTGCCAAATGAAGCCCAAGACCTCGCGCTGATCTCCAGGGGCCACCTCTCTCCCGGGCAGTCGTGACAGTCCTGCTCCACGCACCCTTGGCCGGTGACTGGGGTCCACGTGCTGCTCTATCAGCCGATGTGAATGCACTCCGGCCCTCAGAAAAGCTTTCTTACCTCAGCCAGCCTGACCCTCAGACTAGCGCTTGCCCGAGGGCAGCACCACGCTAGCATGAAAATGGTTAGGAACGCCCTCCCTCGGCAGCGGCAGGGAAGCTCTTAGTAAAGGTGGACAGAGCTCTTGCCAGCTTTGGTTCAGCCCCTTGGGCTGGGGTGAGGGCAGTGCCACACTGTAAAGAATTTCTAGACATCTCTTCAAATGTCATGAATAAAAGTAGAAACTGTACAAGTGTTAATGCGTCCTATGGACTCAATAGCAGAGTTTATTTTTGTTTTTAACTGCGAGGCTTCTAGAGTCAATGATTGTATCAGTTCCCTACTCTGGCTCCGCTTGCATCTCCATCCAAGTATGAAGGAAGGACCATGGGGTGGCTTGGCCGGCAGTGGGGTGTCCCCCAGCACGAGCCCAAGAGAGGTGACAGTAGTGAAGAAGGAAAACTTGGTTGGGGTGGGGAAGGTTGGGGGGCAGCGAAGGAGGAAGAAATGGAGTTTGTTTTACTTATTGATAAAGCTTTGTGAACTAATTTTATACAATTCATAAAATTTGGTGCCTTGTACTCAATTATGGTTTGCATGAGACTGAAAAGATTAAGGGAAAGAATTCCTTCTTGTCATTTCAAGTTGCAAATGGGTCTATGTAGTGTTTAAAGGACATTTGGTGTCATAGACCTTTTAAAGCATTTCTTATCTCGTGTGTGTGAGTGCAAAATTATTCTTACCAGCAAGTTCTGAACTGTCGTTGTAGTGTCAAGTTGTCTGCTTGTGATTACTCATCAAAGGGCTGCCTTTCAAGGCAGACTGTGGACCCGCTGCAGGTCCCTCCCCTGTATGTTCCAAGCGATATCACTGGCCTTTTTACATCAAGCTGGAAGGCTGCTCTTTCCTAACGTTTACTGTGTCCCTGTCTAGGGCTATGGCTTGGGAGTGGAAAGGGTAGCTTTCCCAGCTGGTTGGAGAGCACAAATGATCAAAAAGGCCTTTTAGTTTTTATCAAAACAAGACTGAGCTAGGCAACTTACAATAGAAGTCAAATAAAATGGTTCCTCCTAAAGTGGTACCTTCATCGTTTTAAGTTCTTTTGCACAAGATATCAGGAAGCAGTGTGGAAACGGTCCCGCCTATGAGAACCTTTCCATTGCAAGGCCAGCCAGCGTGCTGTGTGGCATGCAGAGGGACACGAAAGAGAAACCTTTGGCCCAGCTCCCTGAGCCCTTTCCCAGGGCTGGCGCTGCCTGGGTTGGGCCACAGAAGGCCTAAGGCCCAAGCGGCTCACAGCGGAACTGTGCACAGCTGGTTTTTTATCCATCCAAACAGTAGATTTCCACTGAGTTCATGAGACTTCACCAAAGTTCACTTTTCTAAGCACATTTGTTAACTGGGTCTCTCAGCTTGGTTGCTGGACTCAACAAGCTGAGATTTCTGTCTCTGGAGTAAAACTTCTCATTGCCACTTAAATTTTTACCCAGTAAATATGCCTCTCTCTAGTGGTTCAGATTCTTTTTAAAATCAGCACTACTGTTGGAAAGCGCCTTCTAAACAGGACTATGAGTTTAGTTTGTGTCTTACATGTTTAATAACCATTCCTTGGTCTAAGGCTGTGGCTTTAACCATTATTTACTCTTTCAACCCACAATCATTCTAATTATATAATAGCTACTACAGCATTGAAGTAAGCCATCATCTTTGTGGGCTCTTTCCATACTTAGGTTGGTGTGTTTCATTTAAAGTCCAACAAGCTGGGAGGATGTAGCTCAGTGATAGAGCATCTGCTTAGCATATATGAGACCTTTTGTTCAGTGCCCAGGATCACACACACACAAGATAAATAAAACCTAGGGCCAGGGATTTAGCTCAGGGGTCCCAGCATCTGCCTTGCAAGCACAAACTCCTGAGTTCAGTCCCAGTAACCACATACCACAGTGCCGGCCGTGGTGGCTCATACCTGTAATCGCAGCACTCAGGAGGCAGAAGCAGGAGGAGTGCGGTGACTTCCAGGCTCCCCTGGGCTACATAGTGAGTGTGGGGACAGCCTGCACTACAAAAGTGAGACCTGTCTGAAAAAATAAATAAAATCCAACTTTTTGAGGACTTTGTGTTAACTAGCCAGGGCTGAAAGGTGTGACAGGATTTTAAATGGACTTCCCTTGAAAATACTGTGTTGGCAAAGATGAAAACCAGCATTTTCATTCCTAGAGTTACAGCCCGACAGTAACTCCGAAGGCTAAGGCAGGAGAAGGATCACAAGTCTGAGGCCAACTGGGCTACAAAGTGAAACTGTCTCAAAACTATGTAATTTAAAAAAAAAAACAAAAAAAAAACTCCTTTGAAATTATAGATGTGGTTACTTTACTGACCAAACTGTTATCATTATGAGGAATTAAGCCATTTTAAATGAAACTTTACTCAACCAGCATGATGGCTTTAAAAAAACTAACCAATAGTAAAAACAAGTGTTTGAAACTGAATATTATTTATTTAATGGTACCAGGGACCGAACTCTGGACCTTGTGCTTGCCAGGCAGGAATAGTGGTGCTGAGCTGAATTCCTAGTCCCTAACTTTAATTTTGAGTGAAATTCAAATTATGCTTTTGGAAACTGCCATGGTTTAATTTCTTGCTGGATTTTGATTTTCAACTTTGGAAATTTTTAATCAACTGGAACCACCCACAATTACAAGATCAGGTAGGGCTCTAAGCATAGAATTCATTCCTATAAGGACAGGTGCTGGGAGTTTCTGTCTTGGTGGTCTGGTGCCAGCGGGATGGGGTTCAGCGCACCTCCTGATCACTATGCAGCTGCGACAGCTTCAAATCTAAGTCTTGCTCTCATGCGTGTGACTCTTCTTCACCTTAGCAATCAATTAAGAACAAACCTAGCAGGGCATCGTAGTCCCTGAACACAGCCTCTAAAAGGTCCTGGTTTTTATACTAACCCAGTCCCAAGGCTGAAGCTTGTTATTTGTTACTTCTACCAGGATCTATCTGATGAATATCCACAAGAGAATAAGGCAAGGTGGCACTCAGGAAGCTGAGACAGGAGGACTGCCCTGAGTTTGAGCCCAACCTGGTCAATAGTATATTCAAGGCCAGCCTGAACTTCACAGCAAAATCCTGTCTCAAAATTTTTTTAAAAAATCACAAGAATGGTGCTCCTCCTCCCCATATATCAAAAGAATCTTAATTTTAAAGAGCTTTCACTCTTTTGGTGCTGGAAGTCAAGCCCAGGGCCTTCTGCATGCACAGCACAGTGCCACTGACACCTCCAGCCCTCAGGCAGCTTTCTTTTTTTTTTTTTTTTTAGGTTTTTTGAGACAGGGTCTCACTTTGTGGTTCAGGCTGGCCCTGAGCTCAGCCTCAAACTCACATCACAATCCTCCTGCCTCTGCCTCCCGAGTGCTGGGATTACAGGCGTGAGCCACCACGCCCGGCACTGGAGTATGTGGTACTGGTTGCTGCTGGGTGTGAGTCTCCACACCCAGTATTGTTATGCGGTTACTGGGGGAATCGAACCTGGGTCCTTGCGCTTGCAAGACAGGCGCCGGAACCACTGAGCTAACTCCCCGGCCCGAAAAGAGTGTATTTTTAAATGCCAGTAAATTGATAAAGAAAATTACTGCAGAGAACCTTTTCTACTTCCATCTCTTTCTATGGCTACCTGAGCTTTCCATCCTAGTTCTTTAAATATTCCATTTCCAAACAGTCCCAAGTCCCTGTCCAGTGGCGCAACCATAGATTGTAGGGTCAGAAAACATTTCTTCTTACAAAAGCAGCTTCCTTAGTGGTGTCAGTGTAGTGTCCACCGCCGAGGCTTGCTGACACCTGGCTCCACCTACACATCACAGCCTTCTTTCTGCCACCACACCTTCTTCTCTTCCAGCAACAATGCCTCTCTGGTGCCTGGAAAACCCACCTGGTGCATGTACTAATATGCTATGCAACACCAAATGGCTTCTCCTGTTTCTGCTCAACATTGGACATTCCTCAAGATTAAGCTTCCTATTGTGTTAGTGTCAGTGTAATGCGGGTGGTCCCAGTGTCTTTGTTTCTTTTAAAATAAGGGAAACCGCCTCCATTATAGTCCATGTTTGGCGCTTGTTCCTGTCTCTCTTGAGTGTGAAATATAAATCATGTTTTTATGATTTTTGTAAATCTTGACTTTTTACACCCTGTTTTGTAAGCAGAAGATTCTTATTAAAAGAATAAAATGCAGTCTTTGTGTAGAGTATTTATTTCAAATATTTGTTGAAGCACTCAGTGCTCCTTAGGACATAGCCACTACTGCCCCCTGCAGGAATAGGCCGTGTACAGTACTTGGGGCCCCAGCTAAGCAGTTTAAAGCAGTAACCGCGGGGAAGAGAAGGGCCCCTGCGAATCAACTTCAGCTGCCATCAGAGCTTATCTTGCGCTGGTCACAGCCTGGAGGTTCTGGTTTTGGAAGGTTTGGGTACAGATTTCATTTGTCTGTAATCAAGACAGATGACATTAGAAATGGCGCAAAACTGCTGATTCAAATCCCCCGAACATCTAGAAATACAGGAGGAGCCAAGGTTTGTTGTTACATTCTCTTTCCTCCGTTTTGTGGAATAGTTGACATAAGTCATTCCTTTTCTCAGCCTCAAGGACTCCTGAGAAAGACAGACAGATGGCTAAGTGCTTACCTACTGGGCTACACCCCTGGCTGAGGTGCCATTAGGTCGATGTCGCTCAAGTTCCTGGCTAGCCAAACTCCTGCGGCGAAGAGTCCCAAATTGAGGATCAAGTTCCTGGGCACAGAATGTGTTTTATTAACCTCGTGGTCATTGGGTCACTTTTATGCCTAATTTAAGAACTGTAGGAAAAGGCTTCCCATCATCTGGTGGTTACAGTAGGTCATGTTACCCAGCACCCTCCTGGGAATCTGGAGTTAACTTCTCCAACTAATAAGGGCAGAATCAAAAGCCATGGCCAATTAAGCATTCGTTCAGAGCTGCAAGGCCTGTGTGTGCTGGCGCCGCCTCCACCCGTGTCTCCCTGATGTAGATGACATTCTATACAGATAAGACCACGGGACATAACGACTTTGCCATGGGGGGAATTTTCCCAGTCCAGAAACTACACCAGGAACCAGAGGAGGCCACCCTGTTGACCCTTCACACGCACGCACACACGCAGGGACACCAGCCTCGCCGCGAAGGGGAACAGAGGAACGGTCCACGCGAGGGCCAGCGGGACCGAGCTCCCGGGCTCGGTTACCTCCGGAAGTCATTCCTATCGGTGGCGAAGCGATAGACGCCCCGGAGCCAATCTCCCACGTTGTCCGGGATGTCTGGGCTGTCGCGTGCGGAGCCCGCAGCGCCCACCGGGACCCCGCTGGAAGCCATGACAGCACCTGGAAGCTCCGCGGCCGCGCGCCCGGTCCTACGCACTTCCGGCGCGGCACTTCCAGCGCTCGCCGACAGGGGGCGCCAGGCCCGCCCCGTTCCTCGGTCTCCGCGGCGAATCCCTGCTGCGCTCTGGCGCTCCGCGCGGGGAGGAGCCTGCCCGGCACCTTCAACCCCGCTGCTGGTCTCGCCTCCGGGTCCCTCCAGGCCGCCGGCCCTGCCCGCCCACCGTCACCCACGCTGAGCAATCCTCTCCTTGGCTCCGGAGCCGCGAGCCTGTTGGGGGTGGACGGGCTCGCAGGGAAGCCCAGCTTGGGGGAACGAGCATCTTGGAAAAGTCTCCATCAAAAGTCACAGGAGCGCGGTGCTGACGTTTGCCGTCTCGCCGCCTCCCCCGGAGTGTCCCGACTGCTTCTGGACTCAATCGCCCCTCCGTCCGCCGCCTGCACCCTCGGGCTGCGCCGCTAGCAGACGGAGCAGCGCTTCCCGAAGGCGTCGCCATCCTCCGGGATCTTCTGGGGCCCGAGAGGGCGCCGGCCTAGAAAGAAGTCCTCGGGTTCCGAGTCGGAGGACGAGGAGCAGGTGGAACAGGGCGCGCTCTCCTCGGGGTCCTGGGTTG
The DNA here is from genome assembly GCA_004026965.1 of Petromus typicus. Classification (NCBI taxonomy): domain Eukaryota; kingdom Metazoa; phylum Chordata; class Mammalia; order Rodentia; family Petromuridae; genus Petromus; species Petromus typicus. The sequence goes on from PVIR01002068.1 coordinate 47,947, forward strand.
CGTCCGGGCAGCCGCGGAGGACTCGAGGCACGGCAGTCTGCAGGGCGCGGGCGCTCCCTCCGCTGCGGTCGGGTCGGGCTGCCTCTGCTCCGGGCGGGGGCAGAGCGCGGGTCTGTCTCTGGGCCGAGTGAGCGGCCCCGCCCCGCGCGCGCCTCGCTGCGCCCCGGCGTCGCGTCCCCGTCTCCCGGGAGCGAGCCCGGAGCCGCCGCCCGACCGCAGCGGGGCAGGCTCCGGAGGCTCTAGGAGCAGCGTCCAGGGACCCCCGGTGAGAAATACGGAGCGGCGGGACTCCGGCGTGCGGGTGTGGGGTTCGGGGGAGGTCTGGCCACTGCTAGAGGGATGGGCCTACGAGGGAGCGGATGGGAGCCCTGACCCAGGAAAAGCCCCAGTCGCCGCGCCTTCCACTGCAATAGGCGCCTTCTGCTCCCTTACCCTGAGGCACCCGCCTCTCCGGTGCCCCCGCCGCGTCTGGGTAGCGATTCTCAAAGCAGCTGGGGCAGCAGGGACTGCCCCCCGGCAGGGTATAGCGCCCCTCGACCAGGGGCCCAGAGCAGTCCAGGCAGCAGAAGTGGTTCTCGTGCCAGTGCTGTCCCTCCGCCTGGATGCAGCGCTGAGAGAAGATCAGCTGGGAGAGGGAGACGGGGAGTGTTTCGGTTCATTCATTCATTCCCTCATCCATCCATCCATCCATCCATCCATCCATCCATCCAATAACCACGCCTCACAACCAGCTCACACCACAGCGTGTCACAGACGTCCCGTGCGACCTCCGTCACTCTTGGCAGCCAAGGAGGGCTGATTGGCTTAGCTAGGTTCCTGGGCCAGCAGGTGGCACAGGCAGAAGTTGGAGCCCCACTCCTGAATCACCCCGGAGCTCCGTGCTACTGCTTGCGCTGCTGCTGACCAAGGGTCTTTCGAGCCTGCTGCGTCACTGCTCTGGGCTTCCGGCATACTGAGGTGAACATGTATCTGTCCAGGAACCCCAGCTCCAAACCAAAAAGTGTGAGGGATTTTGCTTGTGGTGGGGGGAGGGCGCAGATAAAAGCACAGTGCTCAAGTCCAAAAGTGGGGGACAGGATGGTCGTGGCTGTTCCCTTCCCCACTTACTGGGAGAAACTACCTTAGGGGGGTGTCACCTGCCACAATGGCCCAGACAGACCCCTGCCCCAGCCCTTGGGGCTCTACCTGGTCACAAGCTGGGCAGCGCGGCCGCAGCAACTCAGCGTGATGACGGCCACAGTAGAGATGCCCATCGTGGTAGAAGTAGATGAGGTGCATCAGCACCTGGCCGCAGGCCTGACAGGCAAAGCAAGGCCAGTGCCAGCAGCGCTGCTCACCCTCGGGTGCTGCAAACACTCCAACTTCTCCGGGCTTCAGCTGCTGCCTGCACTGCCGGGCAGGGTTCGAGCTGGTCTGAGTCCTGACCTCCCTGGCTCTTTCCTCACTACCCCTCTGCCTGCTCTCTTGTGCCCTAGAGGCCTAGTGCCACCGCAGCCTCCACCAAGACTCCCAAACTTGTTTCCTCTTTGTCCCTGACACTTGCCAAATCACCAGAACCCCAGGAGCTGTCCCTTTGGAAGAAGTGAGAGTATAGGCAGTGGGGTGTAGGAGGCTTGGGGGATGGGGTTACACACCTTCTCACAGGTGTGTCCTTCAAGCTCAGGAGGTACCAGGCGGGCCATCCCGTGCCCCAGGGCCTTCTGCCTCCGCTGGGCACAGAAGAGCCGAAGCTCTGCCCGCTCTTCCTCCCCTAGGGCCAGGGAGTAGCGCTCCTGCAGAAAGAGGCTGTGATGGGGACAGCCCCGCAGGCAAGGTAGAAGGTTGGCTGGAGAATCCAAAAGGCTTAGCTACTAGGTGTAGGTGGTGGGAGCTCAGCCAGAGGACAGAGCTGCAGGAAAGCCCGCCTCAGTCTCCCCCACTGCCCTCAGGAGCCCCGACAGCCCATAGTGCTGACCCCGCCCCCCTTGCCCAGGCGTCTTCTCTCCTGTCTTCCCCCCCAATTGAACTGTACGCCTCTAGGCCAAGACACACAGGGCTCAATAAATACGAAGCAACCATGCTCTACATTTGTCCATTCCATTATTGATTTCAGGTCCTCCATACCATTCTCACTGGCTTGAGAAGCAAGCTTTGGTAGCCAGAGCAGATGCTACTGCGGCCCTCATGCACACGTGAGAACTCGGGCTGGAGGGTGGCTTCGCGCAGCTAGTGGCAGAGCTGGGCCTTCAATCTAGTCACCTATCTGGGACCAAGGCCCTCCCCACTGCAAGTAAGGAAGGACAAAGGGCAGGGAGGCGCACATCAGTGTCCTGTGGAGGCAGCTGCTGCAGGAGGGTCCACACCGCAGGCCAGCTGGGGGACAGGCTGGTGTTTTGCAGAGATAGGTCCATGCTCCAAGCTGCAGGGTCCTGGAGAGACAAGGCGGAAGGGGGAGAGGAGCTGTCCCCCTTCCCTTCCCTTCTCTTTTCACTCACTGCCACCCTCTCTAGCAATCTAGAATAACTTCCCAGCTGCTCTGATTGGAGAGTAGATTCTGTTCCTTCCACTGAGCTCAAGGGCAGCAGGTGAGCTTCTGCATGTGGGCACCTGAAGGGAACCCCCAAATTTGCCTTACACGCAAAGCCACTCCACATCTCTTATGGAGCCAAAGCCTCTCCATGTGCGTTAACAAGAAAGACCGCTGAGGAGAGGTACAGTGGATTCTCACAAGTTAGTTTAAAGCCAAAACCTTATGTTCCAAGGGGCTTATGGGGACCGGAAGTAAGGGCCTTGAGAACTTGGGTACGAGGTAAACTACTTCCCAGATGGGAAAGGGGGGCAGGCCAGAGAGCACAGGGGCCCCAGGAAGGGCAGGACACTTACTACTTGAGCAGAGTTGTCCACAGGGTCCTCCTCGAGCAGCTGGCCTGAGTCACTGTCCGAGTGGACTGGCGGACCTGGCTCCTTGGAGATGGTACTGTCCTCTGGGTGGGGCCAGCCAGAGTTCAACATGGACACTGGAGGTGAAGTCTGATCCTGAACAGTAAGAACACCTTTGTGCATTGGGCCTGACAGTGTGCCAGTCCTACCGACAGCCAGGGGGCTTAGGGAGCCCTGTCTCCATTTTACAGATGGCCAAACAGAGGATCCTTGAGCACAAATGGCGAAGAAAAGGTCAAACAGCAAATGACAGAGCTGGATGTCAAGGCTGGGCCTCGCATCTGGAGTTCCTGAAATTCAAGAACTGGGGTCCCCCACGATTAGGCTGGAGGGAGAGGTGGCCAGGGTATTTAGCTTCCAGTGAGGCTTTGGAAAGGCTGTATTTCCTCTTTATCTTCACCAGCCTTCACCCCAGAGTCACCATTTCCCTCCACACCTCAGTCCAGCGAAGCTGCTCCTCTCCCCTCCGTGGCAGGCCTCGCCTTTCCAGCTCTGCAGGTTTGGGGCTGGCTAAGAAGCCCCTTACCCCAGAAGCCTTCACAGCCTATATGGCCCAGCCCAGCTCTTGTTCCCTTAAGTTCTGAAGGAAGCACTCAGGACCCAAGATCTCACACCTGCTCTTTCTCTTTGCATCTCTTATGCCCCCTCTGTTCCACAAGCTCCCTGAGGACAGACCCTGGCTTCCATCTAGAGAAGCATTTTTTCCTGTTTTGCTGTGCTGGGGATTGTCACGGAGGCAGGTGCCCCTGTGTGCCACGTCTCAGCCCCTACAGTGTCATTTCACAGCATCATCTTGGTCCCTGTCTTTGGTGTTCCTCCCCGCCAGGTCCTGATGTGACCATTGAATCCCAAGGGTGGTGAGTGACAACCAGAACAGAGAAGAGATGGGCTCTGTAGGAGAGGAGTTCGCAGGCTAGCAGAAGACAGAAGGCACAGACAGGCCAGAGCCAGGCTGTGGGCAAAAAGACACACACACAGACACACACACACACGGGCAAAAACTAACCACAGCAAACTTCTGTTTGCTCTGTGCCAAAGACTAATTCTAAAGTCTTACATAATATGGTCCATTCTTAGAATAATCCGACGAAATCGTTCCATTATCCCATTTTACAGTCGAACCTGATCAACACACCCAAGATCACACCTGTAGGCTCAGGAGGAGGGGCTTCAGGAGGAGGCCTCAGAGTTGGGATGGTTGACAGCAGCTGGGACAGGAGGCGATCACCACATCTCTGGGTGGGGTCCCGGTTTGGCCTCCAACTGCCAGGGTGCTTCCCAGCCCCGCAACCTCACCACCCTCCCTTCAGATGTCCTGTGCCACCCTTCCTCCTTCCTGACCCCACACCCACCTGCTTCCTTCCTGTTGTGTCCCCCCGCTCAGGTTTCCTGTGGAAGGTGGCCAGGATGGGCTGTTCACCCTCAGGGCCAGGAGCAGCCACTTCCTCTGAAATCTCGGTCCAGGCTCCAGGCAGTAAGGAAGGAGAGGTGACCAAGAGCCCAGAGGGGCCTGGCACTCTCTCCCAGACCACCTGTAGTTTGTCTGACACAGGAGGGATGAGGTCGGGGAGCAGCCCTCTGTCCTCCACCCCCTTCACTCCACCTCCACCTTATAACCGGCCGACTGCGCCCATTCGTCCCTCCCTCTCTAACGGGGTACCCGCTGGATCCTCTCTCCTCAAGCTCAAGGCGAGTCTTCTCTCCCCAGTGGCCCAGGTGCCTGGAGGCTGAAGGGCAAGAGGCTTTCTCCGGAGAGCAAGAGAGCCGCGCAGGAGGATCCGGGGCCCCGGTGCCCACCTCTTCCCGGCCTGAGCGGGGCTCACCTGGCGGCGGGGGCGGGGCGTGGTCTCGAGTCCTTCGGGCTCCGTCTCGCAGTGGGTGTAGGGGACGAGATGGGGCCTCCGCTGGGTTCCCCGAGCCCGGCATCCTGTCCATGGGGTCTGGATGGCTTGGTCTTTCCCTTCCCAGGGCTAGCCGGAGGATAAGGGCTACAGAAGACGCTCGAGGCTCCACCCTGGGCCTCCCCTCCTTAACGATTCTTGCGACCTGGTCCTGCTCTCTCGCCTCAGTGTCGCCCCCGACACCCTCCGCTAACCTTCCAGCTTCCTTTCTGCACCCGGAGAGCCCCAGCCTGGTTCTCTCGGCCCCGCCCCCGGGGGGGTCCCACCCAACCGGAGCCTCGCCCCGCCCACCCCCGCCCAGAGTTTCACCGCGGGCCGGGAGCGCCCCCTGGCGTCTGCGCATGCTTCCTGTTCCCGACTGCAAAGTCCTCCAAAGAGACCTTGGAGGTCCGCTCGCCCGCAGCGTCTCGTTGGTGCTGCCGCTGACCTACGACCCCGCGGCCGCGGGGCGGGGCGGGGAGGACTCAGCTCCGGGCGGGCGGCGGCGCGGCTGCTGCATCGGGACCCGGAGCGGGGGCCCGGCGCCGCCTGGGCCGCGGGGCGATGTGAGTCGGGGTGCGGCGGGGCGGGGACGAGGCGGCTCCACCGAGACCGCGTCGCGCCGCGGCCGCAGTCTCCCGCCCCCTTCCTAGGAAGCCCGGTCAGGCAGGCGGCGGCGGAGCCCTGGGGCTGGGGGCGGGGATCCAGGCTGAACGCGCGGCCGACCTCCTAGTTCCCTGCAGACATCCGGAAATTCTCCCAGAGCTGCAGCGGGAGCAGCCTCTCCGCTCAGACCCCACCCTCCCCCACCCTGGAGCCCGGCACTCCCCTCCGCAGGCCCGGAACGCCCACACATCCACCACTCTGGGGGCCTCTGGTGCTCCTACAGTCCTGGAATTCCGCGGGTTCTTCCTGTCCCCACCCATTGTCTTTGCACCAAGCCTAAATCCACAATTCTTACGGACACATTTTCAGTCCTGAGGTCTGCACCTCCTGTCCCCAATCAGCGCCTCCTCCCAGCCGCCTGGATGGGTTATCTGATGATATGCCCCCATATCTTACAGAAAGAGGCGGACACGGGACCAGTAACCCCTTCCAAGCCCGTGCTCTGTAGTTCTTGGCTTCGCACCTACACGCAGGCAGCTTCAGCCCCAGTGTTTTCCCAGGCACCTGTGCACACTGCTCAGCCTGCCCCTCCTTCCAGTGAACAGCCAGGCCTCGAGGGTGGGGTCTTTTCACTGGCGAGTTGTGCTAGGATGCAGGGTCCTGGGGTCTCTGGGCTATTTTTCCAGCGCGGGAGATCGAGTTTTTTGAGGGGTCTTCAGAGCTCCCTTGTGTTGGTTTGTCTGCCGGGGGCCGATGCCCTCAGATGTTGCCTGATTGATAATGTTCATGTGAAAATCTGGCTTCTCTTAAGCTTGGGGAACAGTCTGTCCCGCTTCCGGACTCGAGATTGAACGAGCCAGTCCAAGAAGAAGAAACCATCTTTTTTGTGACTTGGTCTTACCTATTGCCCACCTCTAGAAGTTACTTCAGCTAGAAGCCCCACAGTTTACAGAAGTTTTCGCTGAAAACTAAGGCCTTGGGATGGAAATCCGAGTGGTGGTGGGGAATTTACTTTCTAGAGTTGCCCAGATACTAAGCGACATGCAATAAAATGTTGGTGTCCTGAATTTTCAGCCAGTTCTTTCTCATGCACTCTAATGTCCTTTTTAAAAATATTTTTCTAATGAAAATTGGGAACAGTGGTAACTGTTGGCTGGGCGACTTGAAGGAAGCGCTTAGAGTGGCTTCCCGGATGCCAGGCTGGCTGGCAATGCTCCATGGGCCTGTAGGTAACAGAGAACTTGCCTAGGTAGTGGCCGATCCTGTGAGGCTTGATCTCCACCTGGCTGAAAGTCTTGCCGCTGTAGATGCTCCCTAAACTGCGCAGCCTTAGGGTCGGCAAGATCATGTCCTGAAATCACGTCCTGAAAACGAGTCCCCTCTTCCTGCTACTCCTTGGGCGGTGCCTCCTTCTCAGCCTTGCGCAGGCGCTTTGGCAGCGAGTGTTGCTTCCGCCCGACTGGAGCTCGGCGTCCCCCGCGGTTGCCCCTGACGTGTAGAGCTGCTTCAGCTTTTCATAGGATGTGTCCAGCAGCTGGTCGAGGTCCGTAGTAGGTAAACTTGCAGAAGGTTCGCTTCTTGGGCTCCTCCACTTCCACCATCTTGCCAGCCCTTGAGAGAGTCAGTGTCCTTGTAGACAATTCCTTGTAGAACTGTAACTCTCCGCAAAGGTACAGTGGTGGTTTTGCTGTTGCTTGTAACAGGATTCAGAGAGAATCTGAGGGCAACGTGGTAGACCTTGGGCTCTTGTAGACTTCAAACCCATTGATGCTGAGAAGCCCTCACTCTCGGCTCTGTGCGGCTTGGAATCTGGGCTCCCTTTGCCTGCAGTCTTACTTTCTTCATTGGACAACCCGGAACAGATTTCGGGGGGTGGGGCGGGGGTTTGGACTGCCTGCAGACCAGCGTCACTCACAGCTGAGGGTGGCTAGGTTTCCATTAATCTGTGGTCTCTGTCTTCTGGCTAGGTGAAATCCAGGTGTATCCCAGAGGGATCCAGGTGACTTCTCTGCAGCCTCTGCCATGACGCCCCAGCAAGGACGGAGGGACTAACGCGGGCGCCCTTCCCCATGCCGCTCCCTTGCTCGGGTCCCCGATGGCCTGGGTGAGGTAAGAACTGTACGCGGGTCAGTTTTCAGAAGTTTGTCAGGTTGAGAGGAATGCAGGGCTAGGGCTCCGAGTCACTCAAGGCTTTCCAGGTTCAGCACACACGTTACAGGGAAACTAATCCCACGGATCCCTTCTGCAACTTGACCCCTAAAAACTTTTGGTTAGACCTGGTCCGTGTGGAACATCCCTCTCATTTTTGTTGTGTGGTGCCGGAGATCAAACCCATCCCCTATGCTGTTTCCTGAACTGCCTATCATGGTTATGAAATTGTGTCATTTTCAGTGTTTAGTCTTTTGAATTCTTTATGATTATAATGTAATGATTCATTTGAAGAAGACATCAAAAAGATACAGTTCAGTGGATGCTGGGGTGATGATAAAGGAGGAGAAGAGAAAACCAGGGTAAAGGGGAAGTGAGTAAGATATAAAGGAAGTGGGGGAGGGCACAGCCCAGAGTATGTGGGACTCAAAAGTGACACTGTCTCAGCGGAGTCCAACTGAGGGCTGGTCACTTCTGGCCTCTTCCTGCTGTCCCATGCCATGGAACTAAATTCTGCGTACTTTCCAAGGTCCAGACTGGTGCTTCTGGGAAGGCTTTTCCATCCCCCTTACATGAATGCTCGGCACCGTCCAGCTTGAATTAATGTTTAGCCAAAGTGTCTGCCCTGGACTGAGGGTGAATTCCTTGATGGAGTGTCCGTGTTTTCCAGTCTGCAAGACAGTCAGCGGTCACTGGGGTGGCTCTGCCCGAATTTCCCAGCCATGACCTCTTGGAGCCACAGTGGTGACCTGGTGTCCCGTTTCCCTGTAGGGTGGGCCGGCTGCTCTGACGTCATGGGGAGCTGCTGCGGCTGCCTGAACAGAAACAGCGTCCCCGACAACCACCCCACCAAGTTCAAGGTACTTGGAGCCCCCTGTTTTGTCTGTAGCTTCTTGTAGCCCCGCGCCTTCAATTACCACAGTTTCTCTGGGGAAAGTGACACAATGGACTGAGGTTGGGGCACAGGAAGGTGGCCTGGGCAAGAAAGGCCTAAGACACTGCCGTTTTTTACTTCTCTTGCTGGCACCAAAAATAAATGCTGTACTGCAGGAGCAGAATGTCCATTCCTGCCTGCATATTCGTCACTCTGTATACACCTTTCTGGGAGTGAAAAGAACAAAAGTATGTGTTTGAGTTAAAATGCACTAGGTATTTTAAGAAGTGCCTAGCTCCTGGTAATCTGTGTGCGGACTGCCATGGGGGTGCTGAGGCTGGGCCTCCCCTGCAGGGGGCGCCACGTATTCACACTGAGCGTATTAGTCATGTTGAGGTGCAGTTGTCTGGCTTACCAGAAGAGGCGCCCCCCGCCAGCTCACCCTTGTAGGAGGTGGCAACAGCTCATATGTGTTCTGCCTTGGGCGAGACTTTCCCAGGGCTTACAATTTTGACTTATTTTGGTGAGAGAAGGGAAGAGTATTGGGGATTGAACCTAGGGCCTTTGAGCTGTATCTCCAGGCCTTTTGGATTTTTTAAATTTTTGAGACAGGATGTTGCTAAACTGCTGGATCAACCAGGCTTCTTCAGCCTCCCAGAATGCTGGTATCATAGGCATGCAACACCATGCCCAGCTAATGTTTTACGTTTTGAGACAAGATCTTAACTAAATTGCTAAATTATGAGGGTTGGGCTAGAATTTGAGACCCTCCTGCCTCAGCCTCCTAGAGTGTTGGGATTGTAGGCTTGCACATCCAGGCCCAAGAAGATTTTGAATTTCTTCATTAACATCTAGTTCTTAGATTCTTAGCTACAGGCAGGCCTGGGTCACTTAAGATGGGTCATCAGCACACTAGTGGCAGGGTTCCTGGTATCTGGGGTGGACACACAAGAACATCAAGCTCCATCCAGCCCTTGGACCTGCCCTCTGGAAGCGCGACCCATTTGTGACCCCGTCCCCCAGGTGACCAACGTGGATGACGAGGGGGTAGAGCTGGGCGTGGGGGTGATGGAGCTGACCCAGAGCGAGCTGGTGCTGCACCTGCAACGGCGCGAGGCCGTGCGCTGGCCCTACCTCTGCCTGCGGCGCTACGGCTATGACTCCAACCTCTTCTCCTTTGAGAGCGGCCGCCGCTGCCAGACTGGCCAGGGTAAGTGTCCCGGGCAGCCGGCCGGGCTGGGCTGGCTGCAGACTGGGAGTCCATGGGCCTCACATCTGGTCCTGGGCTAGGCAGGCATTGCCCAGGGCAGGGCAGGGTTCCCTTGGGTCACGGCCTTTCAGTGTGGACTCTGGTGGCCAGGGTCTTGGTCCCCTCACTCGCAGGGCCTCCGGCCTGGCTCGCTCTATTGCACAGACTGGTGAGACCAAGTCACCACTCCTAGGCCAGGCTATGCTGCAAAAGCAGGTGACTCTCGCCCTGCTGGCACAGCTCCAAAGATCTGTGTTACCCCACAGTGTGGACATGCCTTTTGAGTCTCTGGGTCACGTGCCTGGACCCATGAGTAAGGAGGGAGTCTGGGGACCTGACTCCGTGGGGTGAGGTAGAGGAGGCAGCACAGTAACCCACAGGAATTCACCTTCTCCCGCCACCTTGGGAGTGTAATAGGATGCAGGCTCCGCAGTCTCCTCCTTCCTCCTTGTGGCCACAGGTGTGCCAGGCTGTTCCAGGGGGTCAGGTCTCCAGCTGCTCCAGCTCAGGCCCTGCAGAATGTGTCCTGCCTGGGAGGACACTGACCTCAGGCAGGGACTGTGACTGCAGAACTGTCCCCGAGGTTGCACTGCCCCCTGCACGTGCCTGTTCCTGGAAACTGACCGAGGAGAGGGACGAGGACATCTTGCCCCTAAGGAAGTTTCCTCTGTACCTGGTGTCCCCGGCCCTGGCACAGGCTTCGAAAACAGACTGCAGGTGTGCGCTAGGTCTGCCCGTCCTGGAGAGCAGCGCTTCTTCCACTCTGTCCTTTCCACCTGATTCCTGCGGACCACCATAGTCTAGTACCATACACAAGAGTGTCACTTACTAACGTAACTGTCCTGGATCTGCAGCCTGACTGCGTTGCCTTGGTTGCGGGTCCATCATACACACTCCCTCCAGGTGGCCTCCCCCGGGAGCCAGTCCCATCAGGACAGAATTGCAGGTGGCCTAATGCCGGAGACATCTGAGGATCCCGGGTCTGGTGTGGTTTAGGCCAATCTTGTGGCTTCCAGGACACTTAGTGGCCAAGTTGGAGATGGAAAGGCTGGAAAGCCAGCTGCACCCGTGCCCGTGGCTGCCTGCCAGGCTGGCCATCAGCTCCCTCTTGCCCCCAAGTGTGGGCTGTCAGAGGCAGCGACCTGCTCTCTCCGCGGCCAGGCGCTGGGTGCCGCACACCACTGTGAGTTGTAGCACAGGTGCTCCTGCTGTGGCTGGGCTGATGGGTAGATGGATGTGTGGATGAAGGGCTGAGGACTGGCAGGGCCTGTTTTCCAGGGCGCGGGGGTGGCCGGCAGGAGAAGATGGCGACAGCTTGTGCGGTGCCACATCCACTCATCTCGCGCCATCATGCCCATGTGATGCCTTGAACACACATATAGGGCACAGCTACCACACTGTATTGGACCAGGGTAGTAAAAGTGGTAGGTTGGGCTGGGTTGCAGCTCCGGGGAGATCCCTCGCCTACCACGTGCAAGGCCCTGGAGTCCTCTCTAGCACCCCAAAAAACGTTCAAGTGTGTGGCTGGGGTGGGCAGCACCTGGGCCCCAGCCACTGAGGTCACTCCAGCTCCAGGGCCTCCTGAGTGGATGTGCGTGCGCATGCATGCGAGCAGGGTGAGAAGCACACTGCCCCCTGCAGGCCACAGTTGCAGCTCAGCGACATCTCCTACCATGTTAGCTGTCCAGCCCCTCCGCTGTCCACACGGGCACCATCTCCTCCTCTCCCTCCCCAGGGATTTTTGCTTTCAAGTGCTCCAGGGCCGAGGAAATCTTCAGCCTCCTCCAGGACCTGATGCAGTGCAACAGCATCAACGTGACGGAAGAGCCAGTCATTGTCACCCGCAGTAGCCATCCCGCAGAGCTTGACCTCCCGAGGACCCCCCAGCAGCCCAATGGTGAGGAGGCTCCACCCTGGGGAGCCAGTGAGAGCACAAGCCCAGACCCCAGAGCCACAGTCAGGTGGGGAGGGGAGGGTGCGGGGAGCCACCTTCTGAGACATTCACTTGGCACAGTCGCCCATCTTCAGAGCCAACCCTGAGCGGGGCTGGAACCGGTGCTGGGCCAGTCAAATGACTTGGCTGAGGCTGCAGCATTCTGGGCCTTAGAGCGACTCTTGGTCGAGAGCAGGCCGGAAGATGTTAGATTTCCATGGAAACGGCAGTCTGGAGCTTCCTGCTTCTTTCCTTCCGTCTGCCGGGTCACACGTACCTCCCCTGAAGCTGATTCTGACGTCTCTAGCTGAGGCTGTGCCACAGGAGAGTCAGCTGCCGGGCACACGCTGCCACCCCTCCCCGCTCCCTGGATTGGCCCATCAGGGAGAGCGAATACAAGGCTCTCTTTGGAGGAGCTTCCTGGGGCTCCCTGGCAGTGCAGGGTGACCAGAGAGCCATGGCTGGCCCAGGGAGGGGCCTCCTAGAGGCAGTGCGGTGGTTGCTCAGCTGAGCTCAAAGGGCAGGGTGAGGCAGGGAGGGGCAGCACCAGACGTCCCCTCCCATCAGGGAGTCCCAGGACCCACTCCCACGCAGTCGCTATGACCCAGGTGCTTTAAACACCCTTACCTGGCTTGTGTCCTCCGCCCAGCTCCAGGGTTCACTGTCTCTAGCTTCTCCAACGGTTTCCCCGGCTGTCCCGGAGAGGGCTCACGGTTCTCCACTCCCCGGCGAGCGTCCTCGAGCAGCCTGCGACACCCCTCACTTGGGGAGGAGTCCACGCATGCCCTCATTGCCCCGGATGAGCAGGTGAGCTGCAGCCCGCCCTGCCAGGGTCTGGGTGGGGGTGGGGTTCGGACAGGGAAGAGAAGGAAGCTGCGTGCCAGAAAGATTTAAAGACCATGGGAAGAAGAGAGTGAGCCTGTGTCCCTCCTGCCCTTCCTTCCTCTGGCCCCTGCCACACATGGACCGTGGACCGTCCTGCAGTCACACACCTATGTCAACACTCCGTCTGGTGAGGATGACCAGCGCAGGAGCCGGCACTGCCTGCAGCCGCTGCCGGAGGGCCGGATGCCCTTTCCCGAGCAGGCCCGGGAGCCCAGCCCGCGGGACCCGCAGGTCTTCCTGCAGCCGGGCCAGGTGAAGTTCGTGCTGGGACCCACGCCCGCCCGGCGGCACGTGTTCAAGTGCCAGGGCCTCTGCCCCGGCCTGCAGGATGCCCTCCGCCACCACAACAACAATGAAGGCTCTTCCGAGTGCCCTTCGCAGCCCAAGTGCACCTACGAGAACGTGGGTGGGGGGCTGCGGCGCGGCCCTGGCTGGAGACTGAGCCCTGAGGACCCACGCTGGGGCAGCCTGGCCCACCGCCGCGCCGCCCTGCTGCACTACGAGAACCTGCCCCCACTGCCCCCTGTGTGGGAGAGCCACGGCCAGCCCCAGCCCGGGGAGCTGGGGGACGACGGGGATTCCAGAGACGGGCTCACGCCCTCCTCCAGCGGCTTCCCTGAGGGTGATGGCGAGGAGGATGAGACCCCACTGCAAAAACCCACCAGCTCCCGGGCCTCAGGCCGTAGCCACGGTGGCTTCCCTGTGCCACTGACCCGCCGCCGCGGCTCCCCAAGGGTCTTCAGCTTCGACTTTCGCCGCCCAGGCCCAGAGCCCCCGAGGCAGCTCAACTACATCCAGGTGGAGCTCAAGGGCTGGGCCGGGGAGCAGCCTAAGGACCTCCCAACACCCCGGGCCCCCGGGCCCAGCTCGGACTCCTATGCCGTGATAGACCTTAAGAAGACTGCGGCCATGTCCAGCCTGCAGCGGGCACTGCCCCGAGATGATGGCACCGCCCGGAAGACCCGGCACAACAGCACCGACCTGCCTCTCTAGGTGCCGGCTGCCAGCTGCCCTCTGTCCCTCTGTTGCCACCTGGGCTGCTCCACAGAAGGCATTGAGGCAGACCTGTGCTTCTCTGCCCTGCTGGGTCCCCGCCAGTGTCACTCCTGAGGCTCCTGGTCCCAAGCCCGGAGGGGCGGGAGCCACGGCGCCAACTGTGAAGGGTCCTTGTGCTTGCGTTTCCCGCCACCCCCTTATATCCATTCGTGTTGTCGGCTGTCTGTCTGTCTGCCCATTTGTGCGTGTGTGGTTTTTTTTTTTTTTTTGGTTGGGATTTTGAAGCATTTTGTACCTGTTGGTTTTATTTATCAGTTTATTTTTCTATTTATTGTTTTAAATGTAATTTAACATATTTATTATTAATATAATTATTTTTAAATTCTGGCCAGGGCTGGAGTCATCCTGTGAAGTCTTCTCTGGTATAGGGCAGAACTGAGGGGGAACTGGAGTCCAAGGTGGCTGTGACTTTGTGGTCGTTTATTCCTCTCTTCTGAGAAGCCCTGGTCCAGATGTGACTCGTTGAAGTAAAGTGACCAGCCTGCCCTAGTCCCCAGTGCAGAGAGGACTTGGGAGGAAACTGCAGGATAGACTGCCAGCAGGAGGCTCCGTGGCCATGGGTCACCCATTCGCCCTGACCCCCCTGCCTAGCCAGTGGCAGGAACCACTGCTGTCCTTCAGGAGCCTGGCTCAGAGGTCGCTGTGGGGCATCAGGCCCAGGCCTCAGGCTTACTGTGTGTGGTGATGCTGTCCATGTCGCTGGAGTTCAGCAGGGCACAGGGTGCTGCAGCTGCCACCCTGCCGGCGCCAGGCCCTCCCCGGTGCTGTGCCTTTGCTCCCTGGGCTGGTGGATCCCTAACCGCGAGGACTCACACTGCCTGTCCTGGGACCTGGAAGTCAGGCCATGGTGGCCTGCATGGTCCCAAGCAGATGGGCAGTTATGGAAGGTGTGACCATGTCAGACCGGCTCCTGTTTGCTGAGGGACAGGTGTGGCCCTGGCTGGCCCAGGACTGGTGGAAGTCAGAGAAGCACTGACACCCCACTCGTGCCGTGTCTCCCCAGTGGGCCTTGGCATCCACACCTGGAAGCGTGGTATCACCATGAGCAGGATGTGAAAGCAGACAGATTGGCCCAGCTGTCCTCACCTGGGCCCCGGCCTCTGGCCTAGGACATCAGCGCCCATGCCCATCTCCCATCCCCCGGTCAAGGCAGCCAGCCACTGTCACCTCCCCTGGGTCAGCACCATCCAGGCAGGAATGGTCCTCCCTGAGGAAGGGCGGGGTGAGCAGACAGCTTTCCTGGTGGGGAGGGGCAGATGGGCGAGGTGCCCAGGGGGTGACAGCCACCCCTAAATGTGAGCGGGCCCTGCCCACGGCAGGGTGTGGCGCGCAGATGGAATCGGCCACCAACATCAGTGTGTGTCTGCCCAGTGCTCCCTGCCCCTTTAGAACAGGGGCCTGCCCGCACCCCAGGCAGTCCTGGGAAAGGACAGGCCAGGCATCCTGTCTGGAGCGACCTGTTGCCTCCCAAGCCTACCTCTGCGTAACGACAGCACTTTGCAGGATATAAACACTGGCGGCTTTTCACAGAGGTGTGGACCGTTTATCTCCACCCAGCCTCCCAGGGCAGGATCGCTATCACCCTGCACAGAAGAGGAAGAGGGCCAGGAGGGGAAGTGGGCCGCCAGAGGCCAGGAGTTAATGAACAGCTTGCACTGGGGCTGGATGCCAGGCACATGTCTGCCCACCCCAGCAGCTCCCAGCCAGGCCTGCAGGCGCCTGTGACCCCGACAGGGTGCAGAGATTGTCAGGCTCCCCCTGCCCAAGTGAGTTGGTTGGGTCCCAGCAGGGCCACACTCCAGCGCTCCTCTCTCTGAATTCTGAATTCCAAGCTGCTAGCTATGGGGTGACGCTGGTCCAGGCCCACCTGATAGCCACCTGTCCTGGCTTTCCACAGCTCCAAGCCTCAGAATCAGCCGGCTCCACAGCTCCCCTTGGAGGGGCTGGCTGGCTGCAGGAGGCGCAGCCTCGGGCCCTGCCCCCTCCTGTCCTGTCCCTTTTGGCCTCCCAGCGTGGGTCAGGTCAGTCCCCAAGCTCTGAGCTCACACGTTCTCTGTCCAGTGACTCAAGAAGAGTGCTCTCAGAGGCAGACAGGCTGGTGACAAGAGTCCCTTGTGCCTCTAGAAAAGCGATAGGACCCTGGGAAGAGGGACTGTTGCCGGCCACTTGGATGGTGGCAGAGTCCAGGATGGACACCAGGAGGGTCAGCAAAGCCACAACCCACTCAGGGATCCTGTGAGCAGCTCCTGGGGATATGGCCAGTCTGCTCAGACCCCCCAGGCCAGGGGCTCACTACCTGGAGATCTCCCTCCACGCAGGTCCGAGGGGTGACTTTTCTCTGGGCTGTGTCCAACACAGCCAGGGTACAGGACCACCCAGCTCTTCCCAGCTGTACCTCCCGTGCAGTGTGCAATGCTCACAGTGCCACCCCAGGGATGGCTTTTGACGCTCCAGCAGGACGCCCAGGGAGCCACAGCTGCCTGAAGCAAGTGCTCAGGAAAGAGCCACTGCTCCTTGCACCCGTGCCAGGCTCTTCCCAGCATCCTTCGGGGCAGCACCCAGGTCGGACCCGCCCCTCCCATCCCTCCAGCCAGCACTGTTCTCATTCCTGACATTGTGCCTCTGCTGCTGCAGCCTGGGCGAGCACTTAGCTCCTGTCCCTGCTGGCTCTTGGGGCTTTGAATCTGTCCCGAAGGTACAACCTTCTGTGCCCCAACGTTTCTAATGCCGCAGGCTGTGGCTCAGTGTGCACGTGTATATTTAGAGGCAGGGTCTGGCTCACTTGCCCGGGTTGGGCTTGGCCTTGTGATTCTCCTGCCTCAGCCTCCCAAAGCCTTAGGACTCACCATTCCTGGGCCCCCTGCTTGTGAACTTAAAATCTGAACAGAAGTAACATTTCTTCCTGGCACCCGGCCTGTCCCGGACTTCAGAAGTCCCAGTTCTTGCTGAAGAGAGAAGGGGGTGGGAGGATGGGGATGGAGACCAGGAAAAGGGACCGCGGAGGGTCCCCGCCGGGACAGTCACCAGGGTGCCCCGACGTCTGGGGTGGAAGCAGCCCCTCAGCCGCGGTGTCCTCTCTGTCGCCCACCAGGTGGCCAGGCGTGGGAGTCCTCACTGTCTCCCCCCTTCGCCTTGGGCCAGGGCTCAGGTCTACGGCGTCTTCCCCGCCACTCCTCCTGCTCCTCCCTCAGCCCGTCCCAAGCACCCCAGGGTGAGAGGCCCCCAAAGAGTGCAGAGTGAAGAACAGGGCCTGGGCTCAGACCCCTAGTGGAAAGGAGTGGAAGGCGATCAAATCTGCCCCCTCCTGAGCGTGCTGGGCGGGAGTCGGGTGGCACTGGGTGCAGAGGTGCCAGGTGTTTGCGAGGGCTCCTTGCCTCCCCCTGCTAAGGGCCGTATCAGTGTTCTGATACCCCCAGGGTGGGAGGGGCAGTGTACACAGGGACTCAGGCCTTGTTCCCCAGCAAACAGGGCACAGTGGGTCCAGGTACAAGGTCAAGTGGCACAGGTGAGTCCAGACCAAGCCCCAGGGCTGTCACGCTCCCAGTACAGAGCGTCATGGGACGTGGCCTCTTCCATTTGATGCTGGGCAACCTCAGGCAGGTGGCCTGATCTCTCTGAGCCATTGTCTATGACGGGAACTAAGGACAGTTACCCATCACACTGTTGTGTGTTAGATAAAACATTATGCTAGACTGCTCAGTGTGCCCTGATCCATCCCAGCCATAGCCCTGTGACAGTTGTCACGGCAATGGCAGCAGGTGTGGGACACTTCCGGTGGGAGATGGACCCTTAGCAGGGTTTGGAGGGGCAGAAAAAGTTCACCTGTTGGGAGGAGGAGGACTGAGCAGCAGCTGGGAACAGAGGTGGCAGGAGTAGACTGGGAGTTGCCATGCCAGTCCTCGGGGAGGCTGAGGCAGGAGGATCCCAAGGTTGAACCTAGCCTGGGCAACTTAGCTACTTAGCAAGACCCTGTCTCAAAATAAAGAAGTAAAGAAGGGCTGGGGATATAGCTTGATATGAAGGTCCTCAGTACTAGAAAAAAGTAAGTAGCCCAGGAAATGTGGGCAGGTGGAGGCTGCACCCACGGATGGATGGCGAGCAGGGACTGCTATAGACAGTGGTAAGGCCAGGCACAGGGACCATGCAGGGACCGTGACAGACGAGGCCACCACCCTCGTGGGCTGGCCTCCTACTGGGCAGTTGTGGGGGTGAACGAGAACCTGTCTGCCCTCCCCTGCAGGGAGCCTCCTGACTCCAGATGCCCAGTGCCTTGGCCTCCAGAACTGTGGGAGGCAGTTTATTGTTTGTGCCTCCAGTTTGGGTCCCTTTTTAGGGTGCAGGCAATGGGTGTGGGAAAGCGAAGGAGAGACTGAGTGAGGCTGTGGGGTTTGAGGCCCAACAAGAGGAAGAAAGATGACTACTGAAATGTGGAGGGGCGGACGCTGGGCTGTGGGGGAAGGGCATAGCAAGGTCCTGGCAGCGCAGAGGACAGAGGCACAGACAGGGCCTTGTCCAGGTACGACACAGCCATGAGGACTTGGATCTGGGGACATAAGAGCAGTGAGATCAAAATGTACAGCGAGTGTTGAAAATATTGATTATAGTAAGGGACACATTGCCACGAATCCTTCTCAAAATCCTCCCACTTTGCTTGGAACATACTGATCCATCCTTCTTGTTTCTCTTATTTGTGCTACCGGGGATCAAACTCATGACCTTGTGCTTGTGAAGCAGGCGCTGGAACCACTGAGCTAAATCCCTGGCCCCTTCTCAGCTCCGGAGTCCTTTCTTGAGTGTTTTTATAAAGTACGATCAGAAAAACTGAATGTTGCTGTCCAGTGCTATCTACCAGAAAGCCAGGCTCCTAAAGTGTGGCACTGGGTCCTCAGTCACCTTATTCACTGGATCTGGTACCATGTAACTTCTGGCTCTTCCCCAAGGTCGAAATGACCACAGAAAGGAGACATTTGGAATCAGTTCTGAGAGGCAGCCAGGATGGCACAACTAAGACACTCAGGAAAGAGGACTCCAGAGCTGCTGCAGAAAATGCTAAGAACAATGGGTTGAATGCACTCAAAGGAAGGGGAGGATGTTGGGGGGAATTCATGGCACTGTGTCTTTATTCCTCATCCCAGAGATCAAACTCAGGAGCTTGTGTGTGCTGGGCAGGCGCGGCACCACCGAGCTGCCTCTGTGGCCCAGTAATGTGTCTTTTACAGGAATAATTACTTTTTAAATGTAAACTTTCACTTTTTTTTTCTGATTACACTCTGTGGTTGCAATGGCAAATTCTCTTGCAAAGGGACAAAAATGAACCCGTCAGAGTACATCTTGGAACCCGGGGTCACCATGTCGGCTGCTTGGGACCTGAAGGGCCTCCACTGAGCCAGAGGTAGAGCCGTGGTTGGCTCCGCACCTCAGGGCCCTCGTAATTCGCACAGATTGGGGTCGATTCTTAGGGTTGGGGTTAGAGCGTGGGGGCATCTTCCAAGGCTCACGGCCCCACCTTTTCCCCACACTGCAGGGTGCATGGAGACCCTGGGCTGTGGGCGCTCCGCTCTGCCAGCCTCACGTCCCACTGTCCGGCAGGTCTGTGGAGTGAGACACCCGGAGACTGGGCAGCTGCTCACCCATGGCCTCTGTCCTTGGCTCCCATTGTGCCCAGGCGTACCAGGGAGACCCTTGCATACCACATGCTGCCGTGCACAGCCTGCCTCTCCAGCACCTGAAGTAGCTTGGTGGGCTCTGGGCATTGGCAACCTCAGCCCCCAGGCCTGGGGACAGTGACCGCAGCCACCAGGGCACAGTGGGGGGCTCTGGGTGTGGGGGAGGACTGGGGCTGGAGGCTCCTGGACTCATTATCAGTGTTTGATTTGGGGCTGTGGACCAGGCCCGCATCCTGCTTCTTATCCAGGTCCTGGCGATTAGATTCTTTGCTCTTTGATGTGTCCCAGCCAGACACAGGGACCCTCCCCTCGCTGCCACCCAATCCCCAAACCCCAGCACCCCTCCCCCACCCAGGGAGACCCAAGCTGCACCAGAGCCAGCTGTCTCGCCCCTCTCTATGGCCTCGGCTGCCTGCTTGGCCTCCTGTTGTTCTAAGGAGCCCCTGCAAGTCTGGGGGACTAGGAGTCTGAAGTCCAGGAGTCTGGATCCTGAGCTGTAAGGGTGACACTGGCCAGGAGGGGTCCCCAAGCTCCAGCTTCCCCTGCCACTTGGCTCCTGAAGCAGAAACAGGGAGCCACACATAGCCACTCTGAACCAGCGTGGCCTGATGTCATCTATCTTGTATTCAAATCAGACCACATGTCCTCATTTCCCCCTGAGAAATGCAGTCATGGTGTCCTGCCTTCCCATGTCTGTCCCTGTGGTGGGAGGAGGTCCAGGACTGTCATTTGGGAAGGCAGAAGCCTGCTGTACTCAGCAGGAGAGGAGGAAACAAGGAGAGAGAAGAGTGTAGGAAGGACAGAAAACCGGGCACACATCTATAATGCCAGCCATCCAGGAGGCTGAGGCAGGAGGATTGCAAGCTAGCTCCCAATCTAGACAACCTAATGATTTAGCAAGAACCTATATCAAAATAAAAGCTTGGATGTGGTGGTGCACGCTTGTAATCTCAGCACTGGGGAGCTGAGGTAGGAGGATCTCCTCAAGTTCAAGGCCAGCCTGGATTACATAACAAGATTCCATCTCAAAACAAACAAATAAATAATTCTCTTTTTTAAAAAGCTTTGAGATGTAGCTTAGTTCTCCCTGGGCTGAGCCATGCCTTCCCCACTGCATTCCTCAGAAACTGGACCCCATCTGTCACTCAGGCCAGCCCAATCTTGCTGCTGAGGGCAGAGGTCTGGGGAACACAAGGAAGTGGCACTGTGGGCTCAGGCTATGGGGACAGAGCGGGCTGTGGGACAGGGGCTGGGGCAGTGGGATCTGTATATCCGTGCCACGTGCGTCGGGGGCCAAAACTTGACGGAGCGCCACCCTCAGGTCCTGTTCGTAGGCATCATGCTGGTCAGTGGGACAGGGCCACCTGCAGCATCTCGACAGGGACAGGCTGCTGTTCCTGGGTCTCTGAACAGGTAGGGTTTTGGGGTATAGTGCCTCCATGAGGATCCCTCCCGTGGCCTTGGCTGGCCCCATGATACCCATGAAACCGTGGCTGTGCCGCCTGACATGTGTCTGCGCTAAACGCACCGTGACAAGCCTGTG
Source organism: Petromus typicus (assembly GCA_004026965.1). Taxonomy (NCBI): domain Eukaryota; kingdom Metazoa; phylum Chordata; class Mammalia; order Rodentia; family Petromuridae; genus Petromus; species Petromus typicus. The sequence continues at coordinate 68,706 of PVIR01002068.1, forward strand.
CTGTTCAGGGACAAAAGCTCTCCCTCCTGTGGCTCCAAGATTCCCCACTTCGCTGTCCTTGAGTGGTGTCACTTTGGGGTTCTCTCAGGACTGCTGTCCTGTGTCCTTTCCTCTCTCCTTGCCTCTTTTTCTCCTCCTCCTTCTGGGATTGAACTCAGGACTTTTTCAGTGAACGGCATTCCTAGCCCTTTTTAAAGAGTTTTTATTTTGGAACAGGGTTTCACCAACTCTCAAAATTGCCCAGGCTGGGCTCAAATTTGTCACCTTTTTGCCTCAGGCTCCAAGAGCACTGACATTGCAGCCTACTCCAGCACATCTAGCCATCTTCCTTTTCTGAGACAGGGTCTCACTTTTGTGATTCAGGCTGACCCTGAGCTCACTGTATAGCCCAAGTGAGCCTGGAACTCACAGCAATCCTCCTGCCTCTGCCTCCCAAGTGCTGGGATTATAGGCGTGAGCCACCATGCCTGGCACTGTGGTGTGTGGTACTGATTGCTGGTGGGCGTGAGTCACCACATCCGGCATTGTGGTATGTGGTTACTGGGGATCGAACTCCAGACCTTGTGCTTGCCAGGCAGATGCTAGAATCACTGAACTAAATCCTCAGCCCTGACCCTCTTCTTTCAAAACAGGATTGTACACAACATTTCACTGAAGTCTAATACACACAAAGGCAGGTGCACCTAAAAGGAACACAATTCACTGATTTCTTACAAACCGAGCACAACCCATTACTGTCGCCGGTAAGAAACAGAGTAGCATCAGCAGGCCCCTCAGAGTCTTTCTCCCCTTGTCCCTAGCCCCAGATAAAGAATTAGATTCGGGGGGCCGGGGAGTTAGCTCAGTGGTTCCGGCGCCTGTCTTGCAAGCGCAAGGACCCGGGTTCGATTCCCCGGTAACCACATAACAATACTGGGTGCGGAGACCCACACCCAGCAGCAACCAGTACCACATACCACATACCACAGTGCCGGGCGTGGTGGCTCATGCCTGTAATCCCAGCACTCGGGAGGCAGAGGCAGGAGGATTGTGATGTGAGTTGGAGGCTGAGCTGAGGGTCAGCCTGAACCACAAAGCGAGACCCTGTCTCAAAAAACCTAAAAAAAAAAAAAAAAAAAAAAGAATTAGATTCGGACCCTGCTGGCTCTGCCTAATACTTTGGCATTATGGAACTGGCTGAACTACATGGGGATTATTTCCCTATTTGGCAGAGAGGAAACTCAGGCTCAGAAAGAGAAGTGTGTTTGGGCTGAAGAGCCAGGAGTGCTGGGCATGGTGACATATGCCTCGATTCCCAGTAGTCTGAGAGGCTGAGGCTGGAGGATCTAAAGTTGGCGTCCAACCTGGGCAGGTGAACAACTTAGTGAGACCCTATCACAGAATAAAAAAAAATTAATGCCCAGGAATGTAGCTCAGTGGCGCAGCTCACACCTGGCAAGTGCAAAACCCTGAGTTTGATTTCTGGTACCAAAAAACAAACAAAAAAAGAAAAGAAAAGAAAATTAACAAAGGGATGGGCTGTAGCTCAGTACAAAGGCCCTAAGTTCAATCCTCAGTACTGCAAAACAAACTAACTGAACTAAGAAGTTGTAGAGGTTGGTGTTTTAAAGTCGCATGACTTCCAGATCACATGCACTGACTTTCTGTGGGCAAAGATTTGAGAATGAAGAGCTAGATGTAAGGACCATGTGTCAACGGAAACAAACCTGTGTGGGCATCACTCATGCCCACTTCTGACCACTTCTGTCCATTCTCTTCAAAACACACCTCCCTGTTGGCCACAGCTGACGGGTCCAGGAGTTGGGCACCTGACCAAGGGGGGCCAATCAGAGAGCTTCCCTAGGAATGCTGGTTTCACACTTTGTCTGAGATTGTCAAACTCGGCTGCTGCTGGTCAGTTCTGAGAAACAGAGAAAGGGTCCTGGGGCTGTTTGGATCATTCTACTTGATCCTGAGGCTCCACACCCTTCTGTCCCCTCCTGAAGCTGGATCACTCTGTACCCTGCTTCCCAACCACCCAGTGCCCATAGTACGATACACACCCAAGCAAGGGCACCCGGACAGAAATATCTGTGGGAGCTCTGTACTGTGTGACTTCTCTGTAAGCCGAGAATTATGTCAAAGGTTTTGTTTTGTTTTGTTTGAGACAGGGTCTCACTTTGTAGTTCAGGCTGGCCCTGAACTCAGCCTCAAACTCACATCACAGCAATCCTCCTGCCTCTGCCTCCCGAGTGCTGGGGTTACAGGCGTGAACCACCACACCTGGCACTGTGGTATGTGGTGCTGATTGCTGCTGGGTGTGAGTCTCTACACCCCAGTATTATATGTGGCTACCGGGGAATCGAACCCAGGCCCTTGCGCTTGCAAGACAGGCACTGGAACCACTGAGCTAACTCCCCTGCCCCAAAGAGCATAATTTCTTGAATTTGCACAAAACAAGTCTCAGCCAGGTGTGGTGGTCCACACTTGTAATCCCTGCATTTGGGAGGCAGGGGCAATTGGATCACTGTGAGCTTGCGGCTACCTACTGAGACTCTGTTTTTAAAAAAAAGAGAGAGAGAGAAGGAAAACAGCTGAAACCATAACTGAAAATTCATGTATCTACCTGCTAAGGACTTCAGTTGAAAGGAGTACTTGTCTCCATAGCGGAAGTGACCAGAATACACAAGGAAAATTCAGCTTCCTGCCCCCATCGCACAAGCCCTATGAATCAGCCTCTCCCCCAGGATTCCTTGGGAAGTGCAGCTTTAGCCTCTGCTTCACGTCCCTGGTCGCGGGACAGTCACTATTCTATTCCTTAGGATGAATTTTCCTTTGTGAGCCCTAGTGCCGTCGATAGCAGTGAGAAACTGGAAATAACCCAAATGAATAGGGCGAAGTGAGCTCAGATACCAACATGATAGCACCCACATAACCGCAACGTGATAAAAGCACCTATCTTAATTCTGGGAAAAGTGCAAATGTAGTCCATGTGATAAGAGCAGAACAGAAGTTGCATTTACACGCACATCACACTTACCTTACAGCCGAGTGTGTACAGTACAGGCTGGAAGATAATTTAGAAACAAACACCTCTGCTTTCAAGTTGCTTTGATTTTTTAAATCTTTTTATGGAGCACTGGAGATCAAACCTGGGACCTTACATGCTAGGCAAACACTCCATTGAGCTACTTTTCCAGATCCACCCTGATTTCTTAAATGATATCTATAGAGAATGTTTTATTGTTGTTTTGTTGAGACAGGATCTCACTATGTAGTCTGTAAGCCGAGAGTTATGTCAAAGGTTTTTTGTTTGAGACAGGGTCTTGCTTTGTAGTTCAGGCTGGCCCTGAGCATCCTACACTATGTAGGATGGGCTTGAACTCACTATGTAGCCCAGGGTGACCTTAAACTTGAGGTGATATTCCTGCCTCCGTTTCCTGAGTGTGGGGATTACAGCAGCGTTCTGCCATGGCTTTAGAATTTTAGAAATCTTTTTGAGTTATAAATTGTAGGATCTTGGACAAATCACTAAGATATATGATGCCAGTAGGCGAAGAAAATTTGATTTCTCCACACTGGGGGTACTGTCAACGGGTGATGAGGTGATTTGGGGGTGGGTGTGCTTGAGAAGGCCCCCGAGATGGTGGGTGTGGCGTGGACAAAGGCACGGACATCAGAGGACCTTGTGTCCCTTTGGAACAAAGCAAGGCAGCTGCACAGGTTAGTGGTGGAAGGTGAGCTTGGAAATGTCGAAGGGACCTGAGTATCCACTTAGCCGCATGAGCCTTTGAGTTTCTAGGCAAGTAAACTCAGAGAAATGAGATGAGAGGCTGAAGAGAGAGGGCCTGAGTTCCCTTCTGTCAGGGGCCTCCCAGGAGATCCTTTGGGCTACAGGGCAGAAATCTCAGCGCTGGGAGAGTGGGATTGAGTAAGCCAAGCCCCCTTGAAGAACCGTCCTATGGGCTCCATTGACCACTCAGAATTTCTGGAGCTCTGGGGCAGGCACAGGGATGCAGAACTTTGGGTTTTGCCTTCTGAGGGTTTCTAGTCCACAGGAGGAAGCACAAACCCCCCAGAAAACAACTGGATGGTGTGAGACTAGTGCCATGGCGGGACAGCAGGTGTTCCATGTCAGAGCAGAAGATGAACTTGGGTGGGAATCAGAAGGCTGGACTTCCGGGGTCTCCTTATCAGATATCCCAGGCTCAGCAGAATCTTGCAAGATAGATATGAGGAGTGGAAGCAGCAGGGACAGTGGCAGCGTATTTGGGACATCTGGGGTCCCTGAGGAGACTGCCCGAGCTGTTGAAAGGTCAGTCTAAGTGGGAAGGGGCTGCAGATCTCTGGGGCAGGCAGGACATGGTGTGGCTGGGGTCTGGGACAGCTGGCCTGGCAGCCATCAGAGAAGAAGTGTCCCTAGGTGCCCCATGCCTTAGGGAGTTTTGTGGAAGATTCCAAGAACTCTATAACTTTCTTTTTCTTGCTGCTCCCAATTGGGGTCCCCCCTCTAGAGAGGATGTCCTCCATTTTACTGTTCAACCCTATCCCCAGAGTTCAGTGTGTTTCTGAGGCCTGCAGAGATCTGACAGGCAGAGACCTCTTTCACTGTGCCAGGCCTGGGCAACTTTGAGTCCCCCTCCCTGCCCATGCAAGGGCCCAGGAGGCCCTGGCTGGGCAGGGGCCACAGTGGCCAGAGTGGAAAATCCCTCACTGGCCTTAGGAGTGTGGTGGCTGGCAGGTCTGGCGCTGGCTCTCTGCCTGGGGCCCGAGGGAATGATAAATCTGTTTGGAGCCCTGGGTGCGGGCACGAGATGGCACAGAGGGTGCTGGCAGGGCACTTTTTCCACTACCCCGACATGGAGAGCAGTGCTGGGCCGATTTACTCACTGCAGCCCCAGGTCACCCTAGGCGTGGGAAGTTTATGGCTGGGAAGCAGGGTGGAGAAGGGGGTCAGAGGAGGTGGGGAAGAGGGAGAGGAGGTGACAGCACCTCTCCAGGCTTCTGCTCCAGGCTTAACCAGAAGCCAAGGTGGCCGAAGCTGTGGGGTGTGTGTGTGTGTGTGTGTGTGTGTGTGTGTGTGTGTGTGTCCTGTGCACAGGCCTGGTTGGGACAAGGACCACTTCAAAGACCCTATTTGACTTTCAGTCTCTGAAGCTGCCTCAGATAACTCTGAGACACTGTCCCCCTCATCCCTGAACCAGCTGTACCCACACATGTCACTGTCACCATCAACACTACACTCACTACCACTATTACCATAAACACCATCCCTGGGCATCCCCATGTCTGTCTCCCAAGGACTTGGGGTGCCGGTGGCCAGGACTCGAGTCAGACACACAAGGGTGCCACTTAATGATTCTTAATGATTTTGTCCCACCTGTGGGACAATAGAGATGTTTCTGGTTGTCAGATGGCCCTACACCCTTCCTTCTGGCTCTGCCCACCTTTGGCCCATTCTCCAACATGGCCACATCATGGCTGCACATGATGGACGCAGAGTTCCTGGACAAGAAGCAATCTCTACTTGTCCACTCCACGGCCCCTTTGTTCCTTCTTATCACTGTACCTCCTGGCCTCCGTTGCTTGAACTGAAAAGTCAATAAGATGAAAAGTCTATGGTGGCCACGCTCCAGAGGGAAAGACACACAGAAACCACTGATACCGGCGCCCCGTGGACCCCCAGGCACAGGGTCACGCTTGCCCAGGGTAGGAGGGCGGGGTCCATGCTGGGACCCGGGGTATAAAGGGCCCGGGAGCACTCAGGTCTGCACTCCACAGTCGCTGGGGATCTCAGTAGTCTCTTCTCCTCTGAGACCACCTGGGAACCGGCATCATGAAGTGGGTGGTAGTAGCCTTGCTCTGCCTGCCGCTCTTGGAGGCCTCCGTGCTCAAGTAAGTCTGGGGCCTGGGCTGGTGCAGGAGCTGGGGCGGGAGCCCCTTGGGGCAGACGGGCCAAGGGCTGTCTCTGTGCCAGAGTTTCTCTACAGGGAAGAAAGGCTTCCTTGGCGAGGCGTGGGCAGGACCCATGGGTGCGAGCGACGGACTTCCCTGCCGTTAGGAAACTGCTAGCCACAGGCCAGCACAGCTGAGGAAAAGGAGAGAGGAGAGGTGACCACTGTCCAAGCTGCCCATGAGTGGTGGCCAAGTTTCTTTTTACCCCTTTTTGGAGAAGGAGCAAAATAATCCTTTCTAGAAAGTTTCCCTTTTTTCTCCCTTGTGGGTGATAGTGGTGATAGAATTCAGGGCCTTCCTACTGAACTATATCCCAGCCTTTCTTAAATTTTGTTTGGAGATGAGATTTCCCTAAGTTGCTAAGTTGCCTTGGCTGGGCTCAAACTTGTGATCCACCTGCCTCAGCCTCCCAAAGACAGGTATGTGCCACCCCACAGGGCCAAGAAGTTCCTAGAGGCCTCAAAGTAACTGGCAGATGCTCAAATTATGTAAGCAGAAACCAAAGCCAATGTGCATCTCTGTACCCTGAGCTGAGGTAGAGAGCTGGTTGGCTGGGACATTTGGGAACTCCTAGCCCCACCTGCCGCCTGTGTTCTGGAGTTTTTTTTTTCACTGTGGGCTCTGCCTCCAGCCACACAATCAACCATGGATTGAACTTTTAAATAAAATAGGGATGTAGCTCAGGAGCATGGTACCTGCCTTGCAAGCTCAAGGTTCCAAGTTAAAAACCACAATAAAGAAAAAAAGTTTCTATCTGTAAGTGAACACATGCATACTTTTAGGTGCTTATGCCTTAAACTATGCAGATTACGAGTGTTTTGGCAGCGGAGATTGTGGCAGGTGTTAATCTAGAGCTGAGGGTATGGGGGGTACAAGACACAACCAGGCGCCTGTGCTCCCTGAGCATCCAGATTTGAGCACCTGTGGGGGCTCTTGATGCCCACAGACACCCAGAGAAGGTGGCGATTCCTGAGCTGCATGACCGGCTCCTGACAGAAACACCCGCAAGAGGCAGATTTGGTAGAAGGGGTTGGCGGTCAGGCGCTCGCTTTCTTCACAGCGTTCAGGAAGGTTTTTGCAGAAAACTTTTGGAAAATGTGGGAGAACATGGACCGAGGTGGGGAAAGACTATGGGTCCTGCAGCAGGCCAGGGTGGACACATACAGACCCACAGGGCTGGGAGGGAGGCGGCCGGGTGACAGCCTGTGGGGACACAGCAGGAACTGTTGGACTCAGAGCGTCCAGCTCTGGAGCCCCAGGTCACATGGGCAACAAGAGGGCTGGAATGAATGTGGTCTCCCTTTCTCCAGGGCGGGGTTATGTTAGTCAGTACCAGTGCAGAGGGACACCAGTGCAAGGGACAGTCTTTGGGATGAGCTTTGCCATCATTGAGAGCTAATTTTTTAAAAAATGCACTTATCCTGGGCCTGGGAGTTAGCTCAGTGGTTCTGGCGCCTGTCTTGCAAGTGCAAGGACCTGGGTTCGATCCTCCGGTAACCACATACAATACTGGGCGTGGAGACTCACCCCAGCAGCAACCAGTACCACATACCACAGTGCTGGGCATGGTGGCTCACGCCTGTCATCCCAGCACTCGGGAGGCAGAGGCAGGAGGATTGCGGTGATGTGAGTTTGAGGCTGAGCTCAGGGCCAGCCTGAACCACAAAGCGAGACTCTGTATCAAAAAACCTTAATAAAAAAATAAAATAAAATAAAAAGCACTTATCCTGAGCTGGATGTGCTACTGCACGCCTCAGATCCCAGCCCTTAGGAGGCTGAGGCAGGAGGATTGCAATGAGTTTGAGGTCAGTTTGGGCTTCCTAGCAAGACTCTGTCTCAAAAAAAAAAAAAAAAAGAAAAAGAAAAAAAGTATCTATCCTGAAAAGCAGAGTTCCAAAATCCCTTTGGGAAGGAATTTGGGGCATTTATAAGAACAGGAGGACACTTGTGATGGGGGAAGAAGGCACAGGAGGAGAACAAAGCTTTCTACATCTTGGAGCGAGTGCTGTCAAGAGCTTTGTGAGCAAGAGGAGCGGGGAAGTAGGAGAGAGGCAGAGGGGACAGAGACAGAGGACAGACAAGACAGGGGCAGAGACGCCCACGACAGCAGGCAATGCGCAGGGAGGTGGTGGCCCACCCCTGGAGGTGGGGGGAGCGAAAGGGGAGAGGAGAGGTGGGGGCGCCACGCTGACGCTCGGCCCCACAGGATCCCCCTGAAGAAGTTCAAGTCTATCCGCGAGACCATGAGGGACAAGGGCGTGCTGGGGGACTTCCTGAAGAAACACAAGCGCGACGCCCCCCGGAAGCTCTCCGTCAGCAAATTCGGCGACTTCAGTGTGCTGTATGAGCCCATGTCCTACATGGATGTGAGTCCTTACCGGTCAGGCATCCCTGTCCCTGCCTTCCCACCCCGAGGCCGGCTGGGGAGGCGTCCCTGCTGCCCCGACAGCACAGCCTGTGGCGGGGGCTCCTGGGGGGCCCCGTCCTGCCCGCGCTCTGCCTGCGGAGTCACCTGGACTCCAGCTCCTCGGGACCTGACCACTGCCCCATGCCCCCTAGGCTGCTTACTTTGGCGAGATCAGCCTCGGGACACCACCCCAGAATTTCCAGGTCCTGTTCGACACAGGCTCCTCCAACCTGTGGGTGCCGTCTATCTACTGCAAGAGCCTGGCCTGCAGTGAGTCCCTTCTGGGGGTACTGGGGGTGCTCACTGTTTGGAGGACAAAGACTTGTCCTGACCGATATGGCCTTCGGTCTGGGTTCTGGTATCTCTGTTGCAGAAGGTCCCTTCTCGGGCACAGTCTCTGCCAGGTGGGAATGCAGCTTCCTGGTAGATGTAGGGTGGGGGTGAAGGGACACCCCGAGGCCCACTCATTCCTCATGGTGTGTGCAGTCACTCAGGAGTCTCCCACAGGGGCCCAGCCCAGGTATCCCAAGCTCTGTAAGCTGGCTCGGTCCCTGAATGGATGTGTGGTCCCCTGACTTGGGGGAGGAGCTAAGGGAAAGGGAGGGGACTTGCACCAGTATCTGAGCCCCACACCCCACTGCCCGCAGCCACTCACCCCCGCTTCAACCCCAGCAAGTCCTCCACCTTCAGCACCGCCGACCAGACCTTCTCCCTGCTGTATGGCAGCGGCAGCCTCACTGGCTTCTTTGGCTATGACACGATGACCGTGAGTGTGAAAGGGCGGGGACAGGGCAGGGACCTCAGGGTGGGGTCACAGAGAGGCAACACACAAGGCCACATCCAGCCATTGCTCTCACCCTCTGATAGCCACCCTGCGCCTGGCTGGGGACACTGGGGGACAGGATGACACCGTCCTTTTCTTTCATTCTGGGTAGTGCAAAAGGGAGGAGGTGGGCGTGTAGTACTGGACACTCAGGGAAGGCCACTCGGAAAAGGAGTCCTGTGTGATGTGTCACAAAAGGGTGGAGCTGCTGGGTGTAGTAGCGCAGCATTCGGGAGGCTGAGGCAGGAGGATCCCTGTGAGTTCCAGGCCAGCCTGGGCCACACTGTGAGTTCAAGGCCAACTTGGATTACCTAGCAAGATCCTGTCTCAACAAACCAAAATAACAACAAACAGTGAGCTGCAGTGAGCAGGATGAGCAACAGCTTTGGAAAGAGCTCTGGCAGATGGGCTAGGGAAGGTGGATGCCCTCAATCGCCTCCTCCACCCTGTGCACCCCCCCCCCCCAGATCCAAGACGTCCAGGTACCCAACCAGGAGTTTGGCCTCAGTGAGCAAGAGCCGGGAACCAACTTCCTCTATGCCGAGTTCGACGGCATCATGGGCCTGGGCTACCCCAGCCTGTCCGTGGGCGGCGCCACAACAGCCATGCAGGGCCTGCTGCGGGAGGGCGCCCTCTCCCAGTCTCTCTTCAGTGTCTACCTGGGCAGGTGAGTGGCTCTGGGGTGTCCCCAGACGCACCCTAGCCCCAGGTCGCTGTCTCTGGCCTGCTCCACCCCAGGCAGCGTCTCCCACTTCCTCTGGACTTTGAGCCCCAATGCTGCAGTTCCTGTGCCGTGCCCCGCCTGCGCCTCTCCGTGAGGTTATCTGCGGCTTCATCTACTTTGATCTGTCCTGCCAGCCGTCCTGGAGTCTCCAAGTCCAAGCTGGCACTGACCCCATGCCAGCTGTCACCGCACCACCAAACACAGGCGGGCCTGGCTGCTCTAAACCAAGGCCCTGGCTTTCTTTTTCTTCTTCAAAGCAGCCACTTGCTACATGCAGTCCGTGGCACCTCACGTGGGAGGGACACTTAACACTGTCACCTGTCGCCTCACCTTGGCCTCGAGCTCTGCCCCTAACCTGCACAGCACTGCCATGGGGAGCTCTCCTCCCCCCACAAAGCTCTGTTCCCTCCGTTCTGGCACAGAAGTGACAGGTGGGCCCAGGAGGGCGGGGCCAGGTTCACCAGCCACAGGAAACGAGCAGCAGAGGATGTGGGTGGGACTCCAGGAGGAGGCCCCTCCAGAGGGGCACGTTCCCTGGGCACTGGGGATTCTGAGCCCCCGAGAGAGGCAGCCCCAGTCTGAGGGGGACACAGTCTGCCCTTGGGGAGCCCCCTCTGCAGCCCGGAAGGAGCCCTGACTCCCCGCCTCTCCCTGTCCCCACAGCCAGCAGGGCTCCGACGGTGGTGAGCTCATCCTGGGCGGCGTGGACGAGAACCTGTACTCAGGGGAGATCTCCTGGACCCCCGTCACCGAGGAGCTCTACTGGCAGATCGGCATTGAAGAGTGAGTCTGCGGTGGCCCGGGACGCAGTTGTCCTTCGAGTGGGCATTGGCACTGCTGGGAGCGGGTCACGGATGACAGTGGCCTGGCCTCCCAGTGCTCCAGCCGATCCCTTGGGAACCTAAAAGCCCAGCTCAGCTTGGAGGATGGGGCAGGGTGGAGGGGTGCGTGGGTTTGGCACCCCCCCCCCAAGCTGTGAATGGCAGGGGCTGAGTTGTTCACAGGCCTCAGAATGAGTTAGTGGCCCTGGATTTTAGTCTTGCTAAAGCCTTCCTTAAAGCTTATTTTTGTTTTCTGGTTTTTATTTGTTGGTTTGGTTTGGCTTCTTTTGGTCTTTGGAGACAGGGTCTCAGTAAGTACTTCAGGCTGGCTTTGAACTCACTACGTAGCCCAGGGTGACCTCAAACTTGAGGTGATCCTCCTGCCTCAGCCTCCTGAGTGCTGGAATGACAGTATGTGCCACCATGCCTGGCTCATGAAATTTGAGAACTAACTTTCACAGCCATTTAGGTAGCCTTGGCAGCTTCCAGGATAGTAGGAGGTGGGGCTGCCTGGACAGACTGTGCAGGGTCCTAGCCTGCCCCAGCTGGGCCTGGCTGTTGCTCCAGCTCTACTTGCTGGTGGCGGGATGCCCACCTCGCCACCCTAATGGTGGTGCCTGACGCTGTGTCTTCTCTCTGTCCAGCTTCCTCCTTGACGGTGAGGTCTCTGGCTGGTGCGCCCAGGGCTGCCAGGGCATTGTAGACACCGGCACCTCCCTGCTCACCGTGCCCGAGGATTACATCAGCACCCTGATGCAGGCCATAGGGGCCGAGGAGAACGAGTATGGAGAGGTGTGTGCCCAGGAGAGCGAGCTCGGAGGCAGTCAGGGTCTCTCGTGGGGACATGAGAGGAGCCTGGTTCTTCTTGGCAGTTCTGGTGTCCGTGGCTCTGGAGGGGGGACCTGGGACAACACGGTCCCTGCGGGGTGGGGCTGATGCAGGTATTGGGCAAGAATTTCCTCTGTGCAGAATGAAGGCTTGCTGGGCTTTGGGGTGAGAACAAAGAATCAGAAATTGGGGACCTAGGGGGGCACTCATGCTGGAAGCCCCTTACCACATGTCTGCTCCCTGAACCCAGCTGAGAATCTGTTCCATTAGTTCTTCCTTACCCAGTTTAGGAGACCAATGGAACATTTTCTCTACACATCTGTACTTTTTTAAAGATCTGTATTTTAAAAGAATTTTTTTAAAAAACAGTGTCTGACTATGTTATTCAGGCTATCTTTGAACTGACTATACCACTCAGGCTGGCTATTTTCCTGCCTCAGCCTCCTGAGTGCTGGGATTTTACAGATGAGCACCCACACACCCAGCTCAGGTCTGCACAGTATTTTGTCTTGTTTTCTTTGTTTTTGAGACAGGGTCTTGCTATGTAGTCCAGACTGGCCTTGATCTCACTATGTAGCCTAAGCTGGCCTCGAACTCATAGCGATCTCTTGCCTCAGCCTCTCAAGTGCTGGGATTACAGGTGTGAGCCACCACATCGGCTTCAGATCTGTCCTTTTAAAGGATTTTTGCAGAGAAAAAGCAATAATTCAGTCTCTCACAGGGGAATTCAGGAACATTTTTGGGGTGGGGCAGATTTTCCGATCTCCTTTGAGTCTACCCCCCCACGACCCAAATGTGTGGGACTGTCCTCAGACCCCAGGCAGGCATGGGGAATCGCTTGGCCGGGCTGGGGTGCTAAGGTGGGCGTGGTGGACACTCACTGGGCATTTACGAAGTGACTGGCCCCTTTCCTCCTTGCAGTTTTTCGTGTCCTGTGACAATATCCAGAACCTCCCCACTCTGACCTTTGTCATCAGTGGTGTGCAGTTCCCTCTCTCTCCCTCTGCCTACATCCTCAATGTAAGTCCTGTCCTTGGGTGGGAGGAGGGTGCAGATGACACCCTGGGGTCTTAGAGAGGCTAAGGGACTGAGGCGAACGGCTCATCAGGCCAAAGCTAAGGTTCCCATCAAAGGTGGTGGCTCCAAGTTTAAACTCCGGGCTGAGCTGCTGCCAGTCAGAGCAGGAGGCGGGGCGGGGTGTGGGGGGGGGAGACCATCCCCAGGCGGGGAGTGGCTGAGGGCCACTGCAGCCCGCATGCGCCCACCGGACAAATGCGCCCCAGCCTGGACTCTGGCAGTGGCAGCCTGTGACCTCGAGTGGCCTTTCTGTTGAACAGGAGGATGGGTACTGCATGGTGGGGATTGAGAGTACCTACGTGTCCTCTGAGAGCGGCGAGCCCTCCTGGATCCTTGGAGACGTCTTCCTGAGGTCCTACTACTCTGTCTTTGACTTGGCCAACAACAGGGTCGGCTTTGCCCCTGTCGCCTAGATGAGCTGCCTGGACCCCTGCCCCCTCCTCATGGACCCCCAGCTTGTGCGGGGTTCTCTCTGTGCTTCCCTTCCTGGGTTCAGACCCCCTTTTCTGGGCCCTGGACTTTCTCTAATAATAAATAGTTTTCCACATTGACCAGCGTGTTGTCTTGGAGTGAGCTGGGGGCTGGGGGGTGCCCTGGTTCTGGGGACAGGGATAGCAAGGGTCAGAACATCTTGAGTGACTCTGATTGGCTGAGAGGCTTCCTGGTGGGTCGTGGATTCTAGGAGAAGTGGGCACAGTGTGGGGATAGCTCTCTACTGTGAGAAGGGAGCCACAGGGAGTGGTCCAGGTCGGGGACCCTGCGGGGGAAAGTGACTCTGTGTAACTGAAATGCTCTTCCCTGCCACTCTGCCATCTCCCCCAGACTCCACTGGGACAACAGGTGTGTCCACTAGCAGCGAGACTGGGCTTAGGTGCACCCCAGATCTAGGAGTCTTTGCTCAGTATTCACCAGTTTTGGCTGGAATTTCCTGAAGGGTGCTACCTGGCTATGTGAGCTTGGCAGTCAGTCACAGGGTTCTTGAAGAGGAAAGTTGTTGCCAGAAATGATTTCCAGGAGGGCTTCAGAAAGCCAAGGCGGAGGCAGGCTGATTGTATTACGATCCAGACACCCTTTAAGTCCTAGGACTTGTGTTTGATGATGGAGATCTGGCCCTCGACTATGGACAAGAGAGATAACTTTTTTTGTTTGTTTTTTGAGACAAGGTCTCGCTTTGCCTCGAACTCACAGCAGTCCTCCTGACTCTGCCTCCCAAGTGCAGGGATTACAGGCATGAGTCACCACACTTGGCATTGTATGTGGTTATCCGGGATCGAACTAGGGACGCTGCACTTGCAAGGCAGGTGCTGGAACCACTGAGCCAAATCCCCGGCCCCGAGAGAGAGAGCTATTTGCATTCATGAGAAAATCCCTTGCTCTAACCTACTCAGCAAGAGCCCTGCTCTGGTCCTTCTTATGAGCTTTCTAGCAAAGGCTCAGGAACCTGAGGCAATGTGGTATGGGAGCAGGAAGAAGAGAAGGAGAGGACAAGGGAGAGGAAAGCGGAGATGAGGGCTTAGTCACCTTAATTCCAACACCGGGAAGGTGACACAAAAGCAGACGAGAAAAATTCCGACCAGTAACTTGGTGGGGGCCCCAGGCCAGCCCTGCCTGATGAGGGTGTGTAAGACCCCACTGCAGGGACTGTGTTTGGGAAGGGAGCTCCATCTGCACTCGTATTTCACAGTTTGACCTCTCGTCCAGAGGCAGGGATAAAGGGTAAGACCCAGATTCTGTACCTCTCTTCAAACCAGAAACTGGGGTTTCCCACCATTGGGACTCTACCTCATTCCTCACTCATTGCTGGAAAAACAGCCAGAAGAATGCAAGTTCTTCTTGGGGATCAGATAGGCCACAGGAGGTAACAGACAGTCCTGGTTCACGTCACCACTGAATGAGAGGAGATAAAACTTGTAGAGGGCAGAAGTGGAACAGAATAGCGTGCAGCTCACGGCCCATGGGGCCGTACTACAAATCCCGGCGTACTTAGCACAGCACCGCAAGGACTACACTTCCCGCCGTGCCCCGCGGCAATGGGCGGGGCGGGCTGCTGGGCGGGTGCTGCCCTCTGCCGGGCGCGGCGGGAAGTGGGCGCGGAGTGACAGCCGGAGGCCGGGCGCCGGGCGCGGGGCTCGGTGACAGCGGAGGCGGCGGCCGCGGGCGGGACGCAGGGAGCGGCGGCGCCGACGGCAGCGGGGAGGGCGTGCGGGTGGGGTTGGGCCTCTCCGGTGGCGCCGAGCCCCAAGATCCGGGGGGCAATCGGCGCGCGCAGCTTGTGGGGTCGGGCACCCGAACTTGGGACAAGTTGCCGGAACCGCGGGGCGCAGGCGGCGGACGGACTGACCTTCAGAGCGAGGTGAGCGGGCCGGACCAGGGCGCGCGCTGGGCCCAGGACCCCCAACCCCGGGTCCCGCCACCACGCGGGGACCCCGAGACAGGTGGGGGGGTGCGCGTGGAGAGGGGCGCGAACGCGCGCCGCCGCCCCGCATCCGCTCGGCCGCGCGCCCCTCCTCCCGCTCCGGCGCCTCGTCCTCCCCCTGCGGGCCGGGCCGGGGGCGGCCGCGCGCCCTTATGTAACCCGCGAGGGCGGCGCGTGGGAGGGGCAGGGAGCGCGCTGGCCGCGGGGCTCGGGCCGGCGGCCACGCCCCGGGGCGGGCTGGGGACCCTCCGGTCAGACTCCGAGAAGCGCCCCCAACCCCGTCCTCGGGTCCCCGAGCATACTTTTCTCTCCTTGCAGGGTCCCCCAACTCGGGAATCCCGGCTCCGCTTTGCTGGCTCCCGTCGGGGCTCCCAGTCCCCCCCACCCCCGACCTCGGCCCCGAGTCCAGGAAAGCGCGCCCCCGCTGGGCCCGATCTGCGCCGGCCGCCCAGGCGCCCCTTGCGCCCCCGCGCCCATCCGGCAGCCCTCTCCGGCGCCGCGGTTCCTCGCGGATCGGGCCGCTCCCCCCACCCCCGCCTTAGCTTGGGTTCACGCACGGCTACCCCGAGCCGCCCTGGGCTGCGCGAGCAGGTTCGCGCCGCAGCCGCCTTGCGCACCCGGAGGAGAGGGGCCCGGGTGCGGCCGTCTGCTCCCTCCCTGCCCTGCCCAGGCCCCGCCCGCCCTGCCCGGCCTCCGCGGTCCTCGCGCCGGTCTGCGCCGGGCTTGGTTCCGCGCCGACAGTTTCTGGACTAAACTTGAGCGCTGCGCTCTGGCGTGGCGCTCTCTGCTCGGGAGGTGTCGGCTCATGACCGCCGGTTCCTCCTCCGGAGAGAGTGCTCGATCTAGTCGGGGACAAGGCCTGTGGGTTGTGGCCCGGGGCCCCAGCACCCGCCCGGCCGGATTCCACCAATCCAGGCCTCACACTCTCGGGTTGTTGGGATGAGGAGGGCCTGGGCCTGGTTTCCTCCAGGGCGGCCCGGCGCAGGCCGGGCTCCTTGGCCCAGTCCCTCCAGACAGGCTCAGGGTCAGGGCGGGACGCACCCCCGGGCCTTGCCCTGGAGGAGCTCAGGAGTGACAGCCAGCCCTGGTTACTGGCCCAGAAAGGCGTGAAAGGGGAGGGTAGACAGCCTAGTAGTCTGAGGGCTCCCATGCCTCAGTCTCCCCAACCATGGGGGGAGCCAGCAACTCAAAGGGCCCCTGACTCCTCTGCGCGGTTAGGGCAGAGCTGGCTGTTTGGGGTGACTGTGCGCTGCTTTTCCGAGGCCAGTCAGGGCTGCTTAGTGTAAACGGCTTATTGACATCTGCAGGCTGTTCTATCGCTAACCAGACCTGTGAGTCAGAGCCAAATGCAGACCCAAATCTTGGTCCCAGGTCCCAGGGGTCTGGGCCCAGCTCAGGCAAGCTCTGAACCCGAGAAAAGCCCGCTGGGCTTTAGAGGGCCAAGGGCTGGAAGCCAGGCAGGGGGGGCCGCCCAACTCTCAGCCTGAGTCCAGGAAGCTCCAGTCTGGCTGCCCTTGGAGGGTCTCACTCCTGGCCCCGCTCCCTCCTGGGGCTCCGTTTAGTTTATGACCCTAACTGGATTATTAGCCAGAGTTTATAGGGTTACTTAGCACCTGCCCCAAAGGGAGTGGCCCAGCCACCCCCTCTTCTGTCTCTTCCTTTTCAAAATCAGCCGGTTTCTGTAGGCAGCAGGGGTTTCCCCAACACAGCTGGCATGGAGGCCAGGTTGGGCCTTTGTCCTGGGGATGGAGGGCAGTCAGCACATGGGGCCTGGCGGGGCTGCCCTGGAGGTGACAGTGGAGGCTGGGTTGGCCTCCCCTGGCCGGGCCAGGGACGGAGTTCAGGCTCCTGGAGCTGCCGCGGGCCCGCCAACCAGGCGACAGCAGGCCCAGCTGTGGGGACTGTGCCCGGTCTGGAAGGAGGGAGCGGGGCGTGTTCACCTCCCAGGCCACAGTGAAGACTAAGAATGGGCAGTGCCAGGTATGTGGTGGCCACGGTGGTGCTCTTTGGGGTCCGAGTTGTTGGTGTGAGTTTGGCTGTGTGGTCAGATGATCGCTGTCTGTCTGTCTGTACAGGTGAATCGTGGAGATAGATGTGTATCGGATGCAAATCAACAGGGACGCAGTACCATGTTCACAGAACATTTGTGCTGTGCGCTGACCTAGAACACAGGATAATAAAACGCAGTTTCAGCCCGCAGCAGCAGCCTTGATGGTGTGCTAGCGCTTTGAGCGGAGGTAGGAATCCTGGAGTGACAGGGTTGGAACCCCAGATCCACGACCTCAGTCCCTAGGGAGACCACTACAGGCTTCCACAGGAGTTCTCCTAGGGGCCGGAGTAGGGACCTTCTCTCCTCTGTCCAGGGCTGCACTTGGCTCCTGGCCTCCCTTGCAGCTGCTGACCCAGGGCCCAGAGTGCCTGCTGAGACCCTGTCCTCCAGGGAGCGGTAGTGGTCAGGGCTTTCAGGCCCCAGGCAGCCCAGGAGGGCAGGAGTGTCCCGTACTGACACCGTAGGGTTGCCTGGCTTTGTGCCATTTCCTGACACCTAGTACCCACAGGGACAGTGCCAGTAGGCACTGACTCACTCAGATATGGCATTTTTGGGTCTAAAACGGACCAGCACAGTCATAGGGGCCCCTGCCCCCTTGACCAGCTGTGTGGCTGGGCAGGTCCCCTCCATGGGGCCTCGGCTTCCGTGTCTGGGAATCCTGGTCATCCCCGGGGTCCCCTCCATTGCAGCCTTTTGTTAACCTTTTCCTGGGGCACCAGGACAGGCTCCAGGCTTTAGGATGGGAAAGACGTGGGTCTGGGTGTGTGTGTAGGGGTCTGCTGGAGTCTGTGGGATGTGCCTTTCGCTGAAGGCTGCCCTGCCAAAGCACCTGGACGGGTTTCCTCGGGACGGAACCGTAGTCACCAGGTACTGGGCCCCGGGCCAAGTGTTACCCAGTCAGGGTGCGTGGCTGACACTGTGGGCTTTGGGGTCAGGCTGCTGGGAATCCCAGCTCCGCCTCAGCTCTGCATGACCCTGAGAAGCTTCGCAGCCCGCATGCCTCAGTTTACACACCTGCAAAGTGCAAATCACCGTGGTACCTGCCTGTTGCACCGCAGTGGGAGCTGCACGTGGGCACGTGGAAGGCTTGCAGCTCAGAATGGAATGGTGCCCACCCCCCAGCTCATTCACGCCTCTCTCTCCACGTCGAGGGAAGGAACAAAGCCTCCCTTCCACCTGGCTGTGCAGACTCAGTGCCCGCAATCCCCGCCACTCCCTGTTGCCTTGCCTGGCCCGGCCCGGCCAGGTCTCCGTGTAACTGGAGAGTGCGGTGATGCCTGCAGTATCTCCAGTGCTCCCAGCCTGACCCCGATTTCCTTGGGGGCATCTGCCCTGGCCACTTGCCACCCAGCTGGGGCTATCCCTGGCCCTCCTCCCTGCCACACGCAGATATCATCTTCTCAGTCGTGATGTCACCAGGGAGATAGGATCGCTGCTCCAGGGGAGGATGGAGGCTTATCTCACCCACAGGAAATGCTTTGCTGTGGGGTGGCCGGGACTGTGGGTGAGATGGGAGGGCAGCAGAGAGGGGCAGGCGCAGCAGCCAGGGTCATGACTCCAGCCTTCTGCCCGGCCCTGGGCATGAGGAGGAGAAGCACGTTTAGCCATCTGCATACCACGTCCCTCTTTCTGAGGCCCCCTTTGTTGCCCTTCGGCGACGGCGGAGGACCTGGAGTGGATGTCATGTGCGGAGACTCACCCCAGGGTCCCAGCCGCCCCTAGCCACATTCCCCTCCCGGCCCTGCGCACAGACGCCTCTGTACTTCCTTTCTCCTCCTGCCCTCTGACCCAGTCTTCCCATCGAGGCACCGTGTTCCCGGGGCCCAGGGCACTGTCCATCTCCCTGCTGGATTTTGCCACCACTCGAGCACCTTACAACGTGCCCTTGTGCCCAAGTCCCTGCGGCTGGGGCCTTGGTGTCATGCTGAAACACAAGACCAGGTGGTTCTTGTGAGGGAGGAGCTGTCCACTCTGAGCTGGCCCCACGGAGGCTTCCCCATCAGCTGTCCTGCTGGTCCACAAGGCCTGGCGACTTGCATTGGTGTCAGGTTCCCAGGGAATGCAGGTGATGCTGCTCCCAGAACACAGACTGCACCAGGACAGCCTCCTACAGCTCTCCGAGAACCTGGCTGTGATGCTTACATTGCCGTGGCTCTGTTTGGTCTTTTGTCCCCAGGGGCAAAAACCCCTTCTGAGATCATTAATGTCCTCCCTCCAGCTTCTGCCTGCAGTCCTGTGGATTAGACTGTTTTGTGTTGTAGCAAAATACCAGAGGCAGGATGAGTTTATGAAGATACAGGGTTTGTTTTAGCTCACAACTCCATCGAAAAGCAAGAGACCATATCTGGTGACAGATTTCTTGTTGGCAGAATTATAGGGCTTTACATGGCCAGAGACAGAGGCCTATGTGCCCCTCTGGTCTTTGCCCATCACTTCCTCCTCCTCCCCCTTTTCTCTTCTTTTTTATTTATTTTTTTAAAAAAACAGGTCACTGTGTAGCTCAGACTGGCCTTGAGTTCACTGTGTAGTCTAGATTGGCCTCAAACTCGTGGTGATTGTCCTGTTTCAGCCTCCTGAGTACTCGAATTATAGGCATACACCACCACCCCGGTTCAGTTTTTTCTTATAAGCCACCAGGATTTAGCAATGGGTTCTACTGTGTCAGTCACCTCTGGACACCATGGTGGGCTCAAGTGTCTACCCTCATAATATCTCACAGTGGGGATTAAAAGTCAATATAGGAACCCATGAGACAAGCAAAGTGAATCCTAGCCACAGCCTCTGATGAAAGCGACTGTTGCTGAGCTGCACATTTCTCTGGCCCTCTAGGAACAGGTGCTGCTTCACTGGGCACTGTGGTGCATGTCTGTAATCCCAGAACTCTGGGCATTGAAGGGAGGAGGATCACATGAGGCAGCCAGTGGGACTTGACAAGACCCTGTCTTAAAAAATGGAGGAGTTGGGCCGGAGATTTAGCTCAGTGATTTTGGCGCCTGTCTTGCAAGCGCAAGGGCCCAGGTTTGATCCCGATAACCACATACAATACTGGGTGTGGAGAATCACCCCAGCAACAACCAGTACCACATCCCACAGTACCGGGCTTGGTGGCTCACGCCTGTAATCCCAGCACTCGGGAGGCAGAGGCAGGAGGATTGTGATGTGAGTTTGAGGCTGAGCTCAGGGCTAGCCTGAACTACAAAGCGAGACCCTGTCTCAAAAAAACCTAAAAAAAAAAAAAATGGAAGAGTCTAAGGATGAGCTCAGTGCACAGATTCAGGGCTCAACCCCAGTTCTTAGAAAAGAAAAGAGAAAGGAAAGAAAAAGAAGAAAGGAAGGGCCGCTTGATTCCGGGCAGAGGACGCTGAGGCAGGGGACGCGGCTGCTGGAGTGGGGCTGGGATAGGTGTCAATGCAGCGAGGCTGTTACGGTCCTCGGTCCTCCGTGGCTTCGCCTCTGCCCCCTGGAGGGCCGGTACAGCTCACTGGGCAAATCCTCTTTCTCATCACACACAGAGAAGCTGTCCTCTCCCTGCCCAGCCAGGAACTGGCTGGGTCTTCATCCTCTATGGTGGTCCTGGGCCGAGAGGGCGCTGGCTGGCTGGGAGACCTGGGGCTCCACCTGCCTGGAGACCGGACCCCGCAGGAAGTGAAGAAGGGAGGGGACAAGCCCTCCAGCCTTGGGGTCTGAGCCACGGAGGGGGCTCCAGTGTCCACGCCCTCTGGATGGGGATGCGGTGTGTCTTTAGCCCTGAAAGAGGACCTCACATAACAGTGCACGTGCATAAACTTTTGCGCAGTGAAGGAGCAAGGATAACCCCAGGACGCGCCCCGAATTGAGAGCACAGAGACCCACTGTAGTCCAGTCTCACCCTGAGGGCTTCACCATGTAATCCTAGCACCTGGAGCTTGCCGAGGTCCTGGCCCCCTGCCTCCCGCTGACCCCGCCCGTGGTGCAGGCCCAGCTTGTGCTGGTGGCATCTGGCTCGGTCTTTTCCTCCCCTCCGCTCAGTCGCCAGGCCCCCCCCCCATTCTGCTGCTGGGTCTGTGGGGTGGGGCCCGGCATGTTTGCGCCTGCTTGCTAAGGGAAGTCACAGCCTGTCCTTGCCTTGTTTATAATTGGTTTGGGGACAGCACCTGCTCCGCCTCTGGAGCCCCTGAAGGGTGCATATGCCCAGAAGGTGACACTCTATACTGTCCAACCCCTGCATCTCGCATCCCCTCCCTGCTCTTGCCAGGTGTGCTCAGCTGCCCACCAGGCCCAGGGCGGCGCAGGCTGGTTGTGCTGGGGCAGCTTGGAGCGGCGGAGCTGGGAGTTTTGGCCACCAGCTGGTGCTATCCCTGTGTTGTCCAGAGGGGGAGGGGGTGTAGTGTCCAGGCCCAGGGACCCAGCAACCCAGAGACCTGTGGCCTTCGGCAGCATTCTAGCCAGCAGGCCTGTCCCCTGGCCTCACGGGCACGCAGTGCTGCGCTGCCCAAGCAGGGCCGGTGGGGTAATAGAAGGGTTTGGGCCAGCCAGGGAGTCTGCAGAGCACAGTGAGGGTGAGCTGCAGACACAGATTGGGAACTTGCTCCTCAGCCCAGGCTGGAGTCCCGTGCGGCTGGCGCCCTGGGCCTGAGCCAGGCTCCCTCAGATCCACCAGCCCTCAGTTTGTGTCTCTTTCTTGCTGTCTGTTTTATCACCATCCTCCTTTTTTCTTTTTCTGTCTCCCTCCTTCTTTTGGTGCGTTCAGAGGGTAAACCTCCCAATCTACTGTCGGAGCCCAAGGAACAGGGCCAGGAGTGGGGCGGGGCCTCCGCGGTGCCCGAGCAGCCCACGTACTCCAGACCGTGGCTAATTACAGGTTATCATCCAGCCTTTTGGGCCTAATTATAGTGTTTTTCAAAGCCAGGTGTGGGAAAAAAAATATTAGAACTTCTGTGTACTTGTGCCTTCTCTTCTTCCTCCCCTTTCTTCTCGTAAAATCTAGTATAGTTGCTGAAAGGAGCCTAAATACATGTGCATAAAAGTGAACCCCCAGATAACCACCTCCCTGATGGAGAAGTAGAATATATTTTGAATTTAAATAAATAAAATCAACTCCTGTGCCCGTCCCCCACGGTAAGCACTCCCCTGACCACTGGGATCATGAGCTCAGCGTCTCTTTATTGTGAGAGCGGAGGTAACCACTACCCTCGCCTACCACAGTCAACTCTGAGCTGTTCTTTACCACCCAGCCGGCTGTGTCTGCGGCACAAGGCAGCCGGGCTGGGCCTGAGTTTGAATTTAATAGAGATGAAAGACACAGGACATATTCATGCCAGCCTCGGGCTTCCCCCACTCGCTAGTGTCGCCGTCAGATTCACCACTCAGTGTGTGTCTCTAAGTGCTTCCTAGTGCACTGGTCTCCGGATTCCTCCCGGGGTGTATATAATTAGGAGTGGAGTTGCTCAAGCACAAGGCATGCCGCACATAGCTCAGTGTCAGGAGATATTGGAAGTGGTTGCACCAATTTGCTCCTCATTGGTGACGCTGGCCCTAGATCCTTGTCAGCCCTGGGTGGTGTTAGTTTGTTGAATTTCTGCTCTGCTGGTGAGGAAGAGTGGTTCACCATGGATGTAATTTCTATTTCCACTCTCATCTTTTTAACAGATCTATTTGTGTATGTATTTGCTAACCTTCAGAGAGCGTTTGTGTGTCAGTGTGTACAGTGTGCCCTCACTGTCCACGGGCCCTGTGCTGAGGATTCAGAATAAAAACATCTGAAGACCAAGTTACCTCTTACAGCACACATACAGACTTTTTCTTTCTGTCCTGAATGATACAGTATAACATTATACAGTGTAACAACTTCCTATGGGGAACTGTATAGTCTTATAATTGCACTAGGTATTGTGAGACATCTAGAGACAGTGCAGGGTAAGGAGAAAACATACAGTATTACGCAAATTCCGTACCTTTTTGTATGAGGGATTTGAGCACACACAGATTCGGTACCCACAGCAGGTGTGGAACCTGACCTCTGGGAATATCAAGTGATGATGGCTTACTAGATTTCTGAAGAGGCATATTTGGGAGTACTGAGGACTTTTTACTGGTAAGAGCCTGTGATTAAAATAGTTGAGAGACCCCTGTAATACTGAATGCAAGGGGTTGCGTTGCTTCAGGGGGACACTAAGAGGAAACCCCCGGGAGGCAGTGCCAGTCGGGGGTACAGCCTCTTCCCAGAGGTGTGGAGCCCACAGCACCCAGCAGCCTCAGGCCTTTCAGTGGGGACATTCAGAACCTTACCTGTTATGCCCGTCAATGGAACACTGACAGGCTCTGGTTTGAGCTGCTACTAGAGTAGTACTCAACTGGGGCGATTTGTTACCCCAAGAGACAAGAGGCAAGAGTCTGAAGAGTCTGAGAGTGGGTGTTGGTGTCTGCAGAAGGCCTTGGGGTGCTGTCCTGGGAGGCGGGGCTTCCCTGTCCGCTGAGCTAGAGGCCTGGCCTCACCTTGGTCCTCCTGCTCCTGCAGGGCCCCTGCCTTTTGATGAGGGCTGCAGAAAAGAGGGGTCTCTGGGAGCTCAGGGGCCAGGGGGAGCCACTCCTGACTTTGTCCTTAGCTAGGTGGGAGTCCAAGGTTGTGGATGATAAGAGGCCCTTATCGGTTTCTTCCCCCGGGCCCCATGGCAGGTTCCGGGGAGCGGGGTGGCAATGGAGGTCAGTGAGGGGTGCCCTGCTCACCTTTGTGTCTTCAAGTCTCTGTTCGGGCGATAGCACGTGTGGAGCCAGTCTGGGTCTGTCGGTGCTCTGGATCTGGGGACAGCTTCCTCCCCTCGGCATGTCTGTCTCTCCGGAGCAGGAGCAGCTGACCTCTCCGCGGGCCTTCCTCTCTGAAGCAGGCTCCCTGGGAAGGCAGCAAGCTGAGGGAGGCTGCTTCCTGGCTGCCCACACTTCTGGGACAAGGGGCCTGTCAGAGACCCCTCTGCCACCTCTCCGAGGGCTAGCAGACACGCACCGTGGGAGGTGGGGACCTGTGCAGAGTGCAGAGGGAGCAAACAGACAGCGGCTGGACCTGCCCGGAGCCCCCAGTGACGTGTGGTCCCCCTTGTGAGGGGCGACAGTAAGACTCTGGAGTGGGTGCCTGGTCCCCGATGGAAGGCAGGCGTCCTGAGAGCGGCGGTGGGGTTCGCTGAGGCGCTGGAGGAGTTAGTGTTGGACCGCCCTGG
The DNA here is from genome assembly GCA_004026965.1 of Petromus typicus. NCBI lineage: Eukaryota > Metazoa > Chordata > Mammalia > Rodentia > Petromuridae > Petromus > Petromus typicus. The sequence continues at coordinate 92,976 of PVIR01002068.1, forward strand.
GCCGGCTGTGGGTGGGTGCCAGAGCCTGGGGTGTGCAGTTCCCTCGCCCTGAGTAACCCTGGGCCACATTTACAGCTCCCTGGGGATTGAGCAACTTCCGCCCCAGGAGGTGCAGGACGCAGGGTGAGCGCAGTGGGGAAGATGAGGAAATGCTGCCTTGGGGCGCGGCTCTGCTCCAGCTGAGCACCCCAGGGCCTCTTCCCAGGGTGCCTCAGGTCTGCCGGTGTGAGCAGGGGGTGGGGGTGGGGAGGAAGGGCGGGAATCCGGAGTTTCAAGCGGCAGCTTTGGTTTCCTCCTGTCCCAGGCTGATCTCAAGCTCCTGTTGAGAAGCTTACGAGTGCTGGGCTGGGTCATCTAGACCCTGTTAACATGGGGCTGAGCGTCCCTGGCCCGCCTTGCAGCCCCCTGCGTGAGCCCAGCAGGCCACCTACCCTTGGGTGCCTTGGTTTCTCCATCTGTAGAATGAAGTGGGTGCCTAACTGTGCGCCCACCTCGAAGTTCATTCTGAGGATTAAGGCTGAGCTCCCGGCTCTGCCCCATCACAGCGATCACAGCCGGGCAGGGCTGGAGGGAGCGCTGTCCAGGTGAGCGCTTAGCTGCGTGTGGGACAGTGGGGCACAGCCGGCCGGGGTCACAAGCACGCACCCTGTGACTTCCTCCTCGTCCACTGCGGGGGCGGGGGCCTGGGACTGGTTCTCAGTCCGATTTCCAGGAAGCTGTGGGCAGCTTCCAGCCTGCTGAGCACACAGCCAGGGGCTCAGGCGTGACCCCGGGCGGGGGGCGGGGTGGTCACGTCACTGGAGCGCCTACTGCGTGCGCCTCTGTGCTGTGGCTCTAGTATTTGCAAACTTAGTCACCACAGAAACCTAACACATAGGCCATCTTATTACCCCATTGTACAAGAGGGACCACAGAGTCCCTGAGCGGACAAGTCTGCCCCCAGGGTTACCTAGCCTGCGAGTGGCCAAGCCGGCCGAGGACATGGGTTCTAGACTCCGACTCTCCAACTGCCACGGTTCAAAGCAAGCTGAGTGATATCACGTAGGAGCTGTGGGCTCCTGGATGGTGGGCGGGTCTCTGACCGGGGTGTTGCCCTATGAGGACTCCGGGGCTGTCAAGGGCTTTGGACACAGTGCGCCCCTCTGTTGACATCCTGCCCACAGCAACAGCCTGGCTGGTGTTCGAGGCTCTAGGGCCCAGCCTCAGCATCGAGAGGCTTTGTGCTGGCCCCTCCCCGTCGCTTGGGTGGGCCAGCTCCGAGGGTCAGGGGGCCCAGTGTCACCCAGACAGCAGCTTCCTGCTTCCCTCTCTCCAGAGTCTCCCAGGATTCTAACTGGTGACTCCAAATCGATGGCGGGTTCTCTGAGGCATTGTCTGTGCTCACCTGTGTATTATGGTTGAGTGGGAATAAAAGTAAAGGCCACCGTGGGGGGTCGGGGGGAGGGACAATCAGAATGTACAAAGCCTCGGTGAGATTCGTGGAATAGTTTTTTGTTTTGTTTTGGTACTGGGGATTGAACTCAGGACCTTGTGCTTGCCAGGCAGGCCTGGTGCCTCTGAGCTACATCCCAGGGCCTTTTTGTTTTGTTTTTATGAGACAAGAGTCTCATTACATAGTCCAGGCTGGCCTTGAACTCACTATGTAGCCCAGGATGGCCTCAAACTTGTGGCAATCCTCCTGCCTCAGCCTCCCGAATGCTGCGATTACAAGTGTGCACCACCATGCCCTGCTAGTAGTGGGGGGCATGGCATTGTAAAGATAGTGAATAGTCTTGTGTTGTACATTTCAAAATTGCTACGAGGAAATTTTAAATGTTCTCACACCAAAAATGATAAGTGTTGGAGATGAGGGATGTGTTAATTATCTTGATTTAGGGGGTCAGGGATTTAGCTTAGTGGTACCATACCTACCTTGCAAGTACAGGGTCGAGTTCAATCCCTGGTACCACACACACACACACACACACACACACACACACACACACACACAAATTATCTTGATATAATTATGTATTCTATACTGTATCTGTATGTCACAACATTTGTAGCCCATAACTATATGGAGGGAGCTATTATTTATTTTTTTGAGACAGGGTCTTCCCGAATTACCCAGACGGGGCTTGAATTTGTAATCCTTTTACCTCAGCCTCCCGGAGCGTTTGGATCACTGGCAACACCCTCACCTTGGGCTTACAGCTATTGTTTTAAAACGTGAAGTGGGGCCGGGGTGGTAGCTCAGCAGGAGGCCAATGGCCAGGCATGTGTGAGGCCCTGGGTTCCATCTTCATCACCGAAAAGAAAAGTAAAAGCATGCGGTGGTGATGATGCTGTGCCTCTGGGAGTCACAGCTGCAGGGCCGGCTGAGAACTGTGTTTCTGTGCTTGGTCACCTCATTCCCAGTCTGGGGGGGTGGGGGGTGGGGATGTGCGGCTCTGGCCGTGGAAACGTGCTCTGCTCCTCCTCGGTCCGTATCCACATGTCCAGGAGCCCGGCATTCTCATTTCCTGTGGCCTCGAGGACACGGGAGACAGAAGCCTGCGGAGCCCGGGGTCCGTGTGCCCCCAGCCTGGACTCTGCCCTCTAGTACGGTGGTGCTCCCTCTGCTGTCCGGCCAGGGTGCTGTGGTCTTGCTCCTGCTGAGATGTCATTGTAGGAATTGGGGAGGAGGGCCAGGCCTGACATCCCAGCACCCTGGGAGGCTGAGGCAGGAAGACTGCAAATTTGTACCCAGAAACTTAGCAAATTAGTGACACCTTGTCTTAAAATGAAAAATAAACAGGGGCAAGGGATGCAGCTCAGTAGGAAGACTGTGTTTGATCTCCAGTACAACCAAAAAAAAAAAAAAAAAAGAAAGAAAAGTTGGGTGAGAACCAGATGTCTGCTCTGCCCAGGGCAGAGTGGTTCTGTGCCTGCAGGCTCCGGGGCCGGGGTACTGTGGCCTTGAAGCCCTCTGCTGGCTGCAGGCCTCTGGGGAGGGGCAGGTGGAAGCTGAGACCAGCCCGCGGTGCTCAGTGCTCTCAGCGCTGACTCCAGAGCAAGGCTGTTTTCAGCCACGTTTCTAAGTGTTGCCGACATCCGGGGCAACACCAGCCTCTGAGTCCGTTTCCTTGTTAGTGCGATGCCCGGGTAGAGTTGTGCCTCAAGGGTAAGAATGCATAATGTGTAAGAGCAGGAGGTGCCTAGTGGTCAAGGCGGCCTCCGGAGAGGCCCTGCCCCTGTCAGGGTAAATCGGGCAGCATTCTCCCTGGAACACACATGGCAGTTTCTGCAGGGTGGCTGTCTGGGGTCAAGGTGCACTGGCCTGTCATCCTGGCAACCTGGGAAGCTGACGCAGGAGGATCCCAAGTTTGAGGCCAACCTGGGCAGTTTAGGGAGTGAGAGTCTGTCAAAATAAATAATCAAAAGTGCTGGAGATGTAGCTCAGTGCAAAGGTCCTGCACCACATCTGCACATCCCGTCCCACAGACAGATAGAGGACAGAAACAGATCAATCCCCAGGACCAGCAAAAAAACAAAAGCCGCGGTGGGTGGAGTCTGGGATGTGCTTCTCCGCTGGGGATGTCAGTGAAGACAGTCTTCCCGATTATCCATTTCTTTACCTGCAGAGATGGTGCTACCTGGGCGTAGGGCGAGGTGTGCATGGACCTGAGTCCGTGGGCTTTATGGGCTGGTAGTCAGGTCCCGGGAGGACACGTAGGCCTGAAGTTTGATGTGGAACTGTGCCCTGCACCCCGAGTGCTGAGCTCTGGGAGCCAGACATCACCTGCTCCGCCTGGCCCTGAGCCCCTCCCCTCTTGGAGCCTGGAGCCTGGAGCCTTGGCGCTGTCTGGAGGCGAGGGCTGGGCCTCAGTTCCTCCTGCGAGGTCAGCCTGATGTGGGTGACTGCATGTGCTGACCCTCCCGTCCCGCATGCCGTGCCCTCTCTGGGTCTCTGCAGAACCAAGCATTGGGATCTGGGCACAGACGGTGAATACAACCTTTGAGGGTCAAATGAGCTGGGGACAGTGGGCAGCCCTGCACATCTACTCAGGTGGAGGGCAGGTGGAAAGGGGGTTCTGTGTGTGCCCTGGTAGGACCCAGAGCTCAGGATCTGTTAGAGTGGGTAAAGTGGCACCGCCAGTGCAGTGAAACCTCAGGACCCCTCCCCTTGTGTCCTCGGTCCCCTTTCCTGTCCTCTGCACGGTGGGGTGAGCCTTAAGCCAGCCCAACCCTGGGGAGGCTGGGACAGAGCCCCCTCCCAGTCCAAGCCGCAGCTCGCTCCGATGTGCAGTGGAGCGACAGCCTTTCTTGGGCTGCAGGGAGGCGGGCATGCTAAAGCTACCCACAAGCAGGCCCCAGGATGTGCTCCTGGCCTCTTGGGTCCTCTGCCCTGACAGCTGAGCCCTCAGAGCCAGGGTGCCCTGACTCTGGCGCTGCTGGGCCCACAGCATGTGCTGTGAACCCTTGTTGCTGGGTGTGGCCAGGGCTCTGTGGGCAGTGGCCATCCTGCTCTGACCCCTGGGGAGGGGCCACTGTTGTGACTTGTATGTGGCCTTTGCACAGTGCGGGTGGCCGTGGCGCACACGCCTATGACTGGGATGTGCCCGGCTCAGAGGAGTGCAAATGATTTGGCCGTCAGCCGAGGTGTGGGTGCCCAGCACCTGGCTTTCCTGTTGCCACAGGCGCCCGTGTCCTCCTCCCTGACCTCAGCCTCTGGGTCTCTCTTGCAGGCTGGCACCCTGTCCCACTTTGGAGGGCTGGCTGCCCCCACGCCCCAGTGTGGGGACCACACAGCACCGGGCCGCAGAAAATGGAGGTGGAGGTGGCTGTGGTTTCCAGGAGACGACCGGCCTGGGGGAACAGGACACCTCCACCTGCCGAGGTCCTGAGCGGGCCAGCCAGTGACTCATCCCTGGGGCAGGAGCCAGCACCTCTCCTGGGCACTCAGGGTGCTGGTTCTCAGGAGACCTGTGCAGATCCCGGGCTGTCTGCGTACGGGAGGGAGAGCGAGGCCCAACACGGGAAGAGGCTGAACCCAGAACCCTGTGGCTTCTCCTGCCTCTTTCCTGTGGCCCGGCCCCTCTGAGAGCCGCTGGCCGGGCCTGGACTGAGGAGCCCTCGTCCCCCGGCCTCTCTTCCCAGACTCTGGGGCACAGACACTGTGTGCCCACCATGGCTGTCCGTGCCCAGGCCTGGGGAGGCCGGGCTGTCCCGGGGACGTGAATTCTTGGCCTGACCCCAGCTGCCAGGCTCCCCGGCTCCACTCTGGGGAGCGCTGGGTGCACACACAGCTCATTGTGTGCCTGGGCTCTATGCCCGCCATGGGCCTGGCACCGGCTCTACCAGCACTGCTGGCTCCATGGACTCCTCAGCGGTCCCTGCCTGAGGATGGAGAGGGTTGGGTGAGGGGCTGTTGTTGGTGAGAGACCCACCCCGTTCACAGATGAGCAGCCGAGCCTCCGGCTGTTCAGCCGAAGGTCAGGACCACCGGGAATGCCTAGCCCCTTTCCGCAGCGCACACGGCTTCCCTCGGCTGTGTGGGTCCACCTCCGGTGCACAGGGGCCTGCGACGTGAGGCCTGGTGTCCCTGTACCTGGGTGAGGTGGGGGGATGTTTGGGGCCGTGCAGGGCCTAGGCAGGCAGAGTGGATCAGCAAAGCTGGAAGGGACAGTTCTGTGCCTCAGTTTCCTTACTGTACATGTGCCCTGCGCCTTCTGGGAGGGGACATCAGTGGGGAGGTGGTGGGGCTGGGGCTGGGGCTCATCTCCTGAACTGCACAGGGCCAGCCCAGGAGCCCGAGGAGGCACTAGTGGGAGGCTTCTCTCTCTCTCTTCCTTCTTTCTAGTAGGAGGATTGGACTCAGGGCCTTCACGCTGAGCTATACCCAGCCCTCTTATTGTTTATTTTGGGACGAGATCTTGCTATCTTGTGTTCTCTAGCTAGTACTTGAACTTGTACTCCTCCTGCCTCAGCTTCCCAGAGGGCTGGGATTACAGTGCGTATTGCACTGCTCCATCCCGCTTGCTTCAGGCCTCAGTCCTCTCCCTGTTGCTGTTCCAGGAGCTAAGTTCTGGCTGTGGTGGTCCTGCTTCTGCTTCCTGCCTATGGCTTCCTGGCTCAGCTTACCCTGAGGGCCCTGCGCCTGGGATCACCAGGAAGCACTCCGCTCCCCCCACCCACCGTGGCCCACACGGGGCCCATCCCCCTCCTCTGCCGTCCTCGCCCCCTTAGCAAAGGAATAGGTGGCTGGAAGTGGATGCCAAGGCTGGCTTGAGCCTTGACTGCACCCCACAGCCAGACCTCACTTCCTCAGTTCACATCCTCCCTGCACGCAGTCAGGGCACCTTAGTGAGAAGCTCAGCAGGGCTCTGTGCCCACCGTGGGCCTGGTGCCCATTCCGGGTGTGTGGGCTGGGAGGGGCCCTCTGAGTGTCTGCTGCCTGAGGGTGCCTTGAACTTGTGGCAGTCTTCCTGCCTCAGCCTCCCAAGAGCTGAGATTATAGGTGGGCATGACTGCCCCAGGCATCCTGGTCTGCTTCCCCTGCTCTCCCTGGCTCTAGGCTGGCTTCTGTAGTAGGAGTTGGTGGAGCTGGGCTTGAGGGGTTCTGGTGTGGTGCAGCCACATGGTAGGGCCTAGTGGATACTCTTGCTCTTCCAGAGCCCTGTGATGCAGCAGAGACTCACTGAGAGGATCTCACTGCTGTTTTCAGGATAACAAGTGAAAATACAGGTTGCATAAGAGATAAATTAGGAAGTGATGAGGTCTCATTTTCTTGTTTGTCAGTTTAATGGAAAGGGATGTTGAACCAGAAGAAAACCAGGTTACAGATAGCTATTGTGTCTCTTTCTTCTTTCAAATATATATCCATCCGTCCATCCGTCTCTTCACCTGTTCATCCGTCTGTCCACCTGTCCGTCCATCCATCCGTCGCATTCAGCTCCTAAGTTTTTTGTTTGTTTGTTTGTTTTTTGAGACAAGGTCTTGCTTTGTAGTTCAGGCTGGCCCTGAGCTCACTATGTAGCCCCGGCGAGCCTCAAACTCACAGCAGTCCTCCTGCCTCTGCCTCCTGAGTCCTGGGATTACAGGTGTGAGATACCACGTCCACCGTTGTGGTACGAGGTTCTGATTGCAAGTGGGTGTGAGTCAGTCACCACTCCTGGCATTCTTATATGTGGTTACTGGGGATCAACTTAGGCCCTTGCTCTTGCAAGGCAGACACCAGAACCACTGAGTTAAATCCTCAGCCCTCTCCTAAATATTTATTGAGCCCCTATCCTGTGCCTGGACCTGGACTGGGTACTTTACATTTAATACTTCTCAAAACTCCCATGTGGACGTTCTCCTCATCTTACTAACCTCCCCCCAAGGAAGTTATATACATTGATGCGCACCAGGCAGCCAGGAAGTGACAGGTCTGAGATTCAGTGCCATCTGCTTCAAAGTGCATGCTCTTAGTGTTGAATCCCACGCCCCCTGCTGTCCCTGTGTCCACTCTTTTTTGTTGTGGTTTTGAGACAGGGTCTTACTCTGTAGTTCAGGCTGGCCACAGACTGACGATGTAGCCCAGGCTGGCAGTGAACTCCTGGAGATGTTCCTGCCTCAGCCTCCCGGGCGTGTGCCATCATGCCCCCTGGTGAGAGTGGACCGTGATGGCGGTTTTGGCAAGTGCACAGGCATGCACTGGGATAGAGACCTCAGGAATCCTCCTCCAGCTGCAGCCTGGGGGAAGGCAAAGCTGGCTCCTACTCCGGTTGGCATTGCTACCACCACCCCTGGCAAGGAGTTCTTTTCTGTATGCAGCCCTGGCAGGCCCTTAGTGCTCATCCCCACCTTCCTGGCTTGCTTCTGCCCACAGAAAGTTCTGGGTCCCCATTGCGCCCACCTCTGTTTCTCTTGGGCTCACAAGCCTGCCCAGGGCTGGGAACGGCGGCCTTTCCTCTGGTCCTCTTAGAGGCTTTCTTCATGGCTGCTCAATTTCGGGTCAGAACCATCCCTTGGCCCGGGAACTCCCCTGTGAATGGTTTGTCGGGAGGTGACCCTGGGCACCGGCGAGAGCAGGGCTATGGGAAGGAAAGGAAGGAGGCTGAGGGGCAGGGCATCCTGGGACCTCGCAGGACGCCAGGGACAGGGACAGGGTCTTTGCCGGGATGGGAGGTGCTCAGGTGGCTGGTGGGGACTGTGCTGCCCCAGCGTGGGCGGGGCCCTGCCAGCTGCCTCCGTCCCCTGGCCCAGCTCCTGGGTCCAGCCACACTCGAGGGGTCTGGACAGGACGGGGAAGTGGTCGGGCTCCCTGAAGCACGAGGGTGCAGACGTGGCCCCCCCCACACGCAGGGTGCTGGCTGCGCCCCAGGCCTCCCCGGGCTCCTCTCCTCCATGGGCTTGGCGGGCAGCACTTGGCTCGGACCAGCTTTCCGGGCAGCCCTGGTGTCCTGAGGCTGATGGCGGCGGTTTCTGACTTCCTTTTCCCTCTGCCTCTGCCCCTGCCTCTTCTCTGGGTCCCACGCCTGCCACGTGGCTGCACCCTGGTCACGAACTGAGCCTCCTGATGCTGCCCCTCCTCCCCCACCACGTCCATGAGAACAGGGTGCAGTGTACAGGGCCGGGGTCACTTTGTGCAATCAGGGACACCCCTGGCAGAGGCTGCGCAGGTATCTGACTCCTGCAGGGGTCCTCCACCCACTCAGTAGCCCCTCAGCCCTTCAGGCAGTGGCGGGGGTGAAAAGACGGAAGTCGTGTGAGGTCTGGCCCTGCGGGGGGCCTGACCATATGTTCCCGCTGGAAATCACCGGCCCGCAGCAGCCATGGCCACATCCCAGAGGCTTTGACGGTCTCCAGGTGCCACCTGTGGGCCCTTGCTGTGCTTTCACTTCCAAAATGGGTGAGCAGAGTGTCTGCGTGGGCTGGCCCAGCTTGTCACCCCCGACCTTCCCCTGTACTAGGAGCAGCTCCCAGGGGTCAGAGTGAGCTCTGTCCCATTTCTCTGCACCTCCTCGGGTAGAAAGTGGCCTCACTTTCCCTAAGGTGCAGTTGTGGGCAGTGTGTGTGTGTGTGTGTGTGTGTGTGTGTGTGTGTGTGTGTGTGTGTGTGTGTGTGTGTGTCTGCCGGCATGTGAGACCCAGCTTTCTTTCTCACCTGCGCAGGAAGCCCCGGAGCTGGGCAGAGGCACACAGGCCGCCCCAGAGTGCACAGCTCAGGGTGATACCTGTGTGTCCTGGCGGGGTGCAGGGCTTCATGTGGGGTCTGTCGAAGCACAGGGTGGGGTGGAGGTGTCTGTGGGATTCCGCACAAACCTTTCACTTTCCTCTCTTCCTGTCTGTGGCCTGGGAGACAGTGCCAGGTGGGGGCTGGGGTGGAAACCTGGAATGTGGCTCTCAGGGCAGCGGGTGAGTGCGAGGGACCCCATGGGCCTCCGGGCAGCGCCAGCTCTGGGTTGGGGCAGTGAGGTCGCCTGCGCCCCTGGGTCTTCAAAACCCAGCTCCTGGGTGGCAGGCAGGGCGGGGCAGCGAGGTGGGACCGGAGTGAGAACAGCCGATGGGGTCGCAGTTCTGGCGGCGGGGCGCCAGCGATCCTGCTCGGTCCACGGAGGTCCTGCCCCGCCCAGCGTGAGTCAGACCGAAAGCAGAAGCCGGCAGCCCCGCCAGCCGGGTGAGGTGAGGCAGAGCCGCCTGTGCTATTTTAGAACCCGGTTAATTCCCCGTCGGTCCCCCTGTCTCCCGCCCTTCCTAGTCCCTGCACCCCATCCCCTCTAGGGCCTGGCGGGCGGGACCAGTGCCCCCCAGGGGCGTGCCAGGGTGCTGAGCTCCCCGCACCGGACTCATCCTCTCCCTGGCCGCTTGGGCTTGGCCCTGAGAGAGGCGCAGAGCGCCTAAGTCTGGTGGGGGCTGGCAGGCGGGGCAGCCCTGGCAGATGCGCTCAGGCTCCCAGCATTGCACCCTGGCCCTGGCACCATCCTCCCCTGCCCGTCTTTCGCCACTCTTGGGCCAGCTGTCAGCTGTCCCCAGGGCTGCCCTGACCGATCAGGTGGGACCTTCTCCCGGCAGTGAATCTGAGGCTGGGAGGGATTTCCGGGCCGGAGGAGGATTTTTCGGGACAAGGGCCTTCCCAGACCCCATGAAATCGCACACCCTCCTGCAGCCCCGCCGGGCCCTGGTGAGTGGTCCCTCCTCGGGCGTCCCGGGCCTGCGTGGAGTTCATTCCACACCTCAGGGCTTTTCTGGGGCCCAGCAACCCTGCCACGGTGGTGACAGAGGTCAGTGGGATGTGAGCTGGGCAGGGGGAGGTAAAAGCATCTCGTATCCACAGACGGGGTGGGCTGGGGTCTCTTCCTGTCCTGAAGCTGTGTGCCCGGGACGTGTGCTCAGCGTTCGCTGTGTGGCCGTGCGGGGCCTGAGGTCGGCCGTCAGCGTGGCGGGTGTTCGTGTGCAGGGCTGGAGTCATCAGGCAGGAGACTGATGACACTTATGTCTTGGCCTCAGAGGAGTTCTCAGTTGGGAGGGGAGGGTTGGGGGCAGAGCAGGCCCCGCGCCTCGGCCTCCTACATGGCGGGCATGTGTCCCAGAAGTGACCAGCTTGCTGCCAGAGCTGCTCTGAGGGTGCTGGAGGGCATGCAGTGTGTGTGCGACAGAGGGTTAGATGTGTCTTGCCCCATCTGTGCCCATGATTTTCCTGGAGCAACACCTCAGCTTCTGCTGCTCCTGCTGGGCCAGGCCCCGCGAGCCTGCCGTGTGGGGCACAGTCCCCATACGCCGTATCCTGTGGCCAGCAGTCTTAGGCCCGGCTAGCGGGTTGGGCTGCTGCTCAGGTCACTGGACTAGGAGGCCCTGCTGGTGGCTTAAAGTCTCTCTCCTCTGAGCCTGGCACCGCCTTCCAAAACCCACCTGTTACCAATTTCATGCTTGGAACCTGGTGACCAAGTCCCCAGGAGGCTCCAGGCCACTTCCCTGTGTCCGCACGTCTCCAGGGCAGTCTGGGACAGGGCATCTCTGTGTCCACGCGCCTGGGCTGGAGCCTGAGAGTCTGGCCTCTGACCAGCAGTGGGTGGGTGCTGGGCTGCACTTTAAGCAGCAGGGACTTAAAAGCCCCTTTCATCTGCATTGGACTGGAGGGAGGGACTGCCCGCCACGTGCTAGGCACAGTGCCCTGCCGTACATGGAGGAATGAAGCTCTGCTACCACTGTGGTGTGGTAGGGAAACTGAGGCTCAGAGAGCCAGTTCAGAGTCACAGGATGCTCAGAGGCGGAACCCCGGCTGCACGTGACCTGCTGGGGCCCGGGGCTGGTGTGCTGGACTGAACCGCACAGTCTTTCAGACTTAGAACGTGAGGCAGCAGGTGGTGGGTCGGACAGCAGGACGGGGGCCCCGGGGCATGGTCCTGGGGTGTTCAGGGGCAGGGTGGGGCCTGAGGAGAAAGTGGGGCTGAACACAGAGGAGTTGGTGAGGTGGTCAGTGCCGAGTGGGCCGGGATCCCACAACCTCCTCTGGTGCAGTCTGGACAGCCGATGGGCACCAGACGCTGCGTGGGTACACGTGTGCTGGCACCAGCCGGGCGTGTGGCTCAGGGCGTTGGGGTGACTCCAGGAGAGGGCTGAGAACTCCCAGGTTTTCCTTCCCCTCTTCCTTGCTCCGTCCCTTCCTTGATCCTTCCCTCGAGGCAGTTAGACTGTGTGCTGAAGCCAGGAGGGGACGGGCCCCAGGGAGCCTGAGACCCTGGGGTGGGCACAGGGCTGCGGGGGTGAGGGCGGGGAGCAGCCGGGGTAGCGCAGGGAGCCAGGCAGTGGTGGGAACAGGGGTGCTGAGAACCCGTGTCCGAGGCAGGGAGGCCAGGGGTGGTGGCTGAGGGGCTGTGGCTGTTAGCAGCTGGGAGATGGGTTTGGGGCACAAGAGGCTGGGGTACAGGCTCCTCTCTCCTGAGGGGTGGGAAATAGGCTGGTCCCCAAGTCCCCATAGCCTGGGGCTTCCTGAGCACTAGGGAGGAGGAGACCCTTGTAGCTCTCTCTCCCAGCCCTGTGCGGGACCCAGCCTAGCCTGGGTGTGTGGGTCCGAGCAGCTGGAGCCTGCAGCTTAGCACCCTGGAGCCCGAGGCAGGTCCCCCAGGCCCAGTCCAGCCTGTGCAGGCATTTGACTTATCCCAGAGAGCCCGAGCCTCCAGGCCCCAAATCCATGACCACGACACACGTGTGGCCCATCAGGCAGGGGGCCTGGATGGACAGGGACTCCCAGCCCTACCCCTGAGCTCAGGCTCCTGCAAGGGGAAGACCAAGGAGCCATCTGGGCTGGACCTGTGCCCCAACACTGCACACTGAGCTGCCCATCGTCCCGGGCTGGGTAAAATCCATCAGATGTGAACGTAGGCTTCTTTGAAGTGAATCCAGGCCTCTGATCTGGGTGACATCCGGGTCTGAGGTCCCTGGGCTCAGACGCCTCGATCCGCCAGCTCTTCTGCAGAACAAGGTCCCCTCAAGTCCTGGAGCATCTGGGAGACCTCTTGGGGGCCTCTGTAGGGCTCCCCGAGGGTGGCAGTGTGGGACAGCCACTTGTCTTCATGAGGACCCTCCCACGTCCCCAGAGTTCCATGCGTGCTGGGGCTGCTGCTGGCCGCCCAGAACTGGGCTGAGCCCTTCCCTGCGCTCCCACAGCGAGCCTGTGGACGTGTCTTGTCAGCCATCTAAGTGTCCCTGTCCTTCCTTGAGACTGGGGGCCATGTAGGTGTCCAGGAAACAACTAGAGAGTGGTGGAGTCGTGCAGGTGGACCCTGCAGGGGATGGCCAGCCCGCGGGCAAGAGGGCCGGACCCTGCAGGCCTTTCTACCTCTGCCAAAGCCACGCCTTCCCCTCAATGCCCACCCTTCCTGGAGCCGGAAACTGGGACCTGGGTGGACGGGTCTGGACTGTGGGACCCGAGGCCACCCCTTTTCCACCTCCTGCAGTGTTTGAGGTTTAGGCATAGTCCTGAACCCCCTCCGTGTTCTGCAGCCCCCGAAGTGGATGGGCAAGGCATGCGACCTGGGCTCGAGTCTCAGCTGCTTGGATGCACATTACCTGTGTGATCGATTCCTGCTGTTTCCGGGCGTGCCTGTGGCAGGCAGGTCAGGTCCGCCCAGACCGAGCGTTCCCCCTGGACGGCGTGACGCTGGGGTGACAGATGTGCACTCCCGTGACCGGCTGGCTCTGAACTCACTCTGTGGCCCAGGCTGGCTTCCTGCCTGGGCTCTCCAAGCGCCGGAAGGGCCGGCCTGTGTCACCGTGTCCACACAGAAGGAAACTTCAGAACCTGGGCTCCAGGGGGTGGGGGGGAGGGAGGACAGGGCTCCTGGTGATGGAAGAGGTGGCTGGGCCTTGCTGCCCCGTCCTGTCAGGAGGAGAGGGTGGCACTGTGCTTTCTGGGCCCTCTGGTTGTAGGTGGATGGAGGGCGGGTAGCTGGACGGGGCCCGGTGCCCGCTTGGGCCTCTGCCGGTGGCCGGTCCCTTCCCCAGCGCTGAGGGCCAGCTCCCATCCCAGGAAATCTGCCTGCAGAGCATGGGCCTGACAAATGGCTTCAGCAGGCGTCCTGACCCACCGCCACCGGGCTCGCCCTGGCTGCCGGCTCTGCCGCCAGACATGTGCTTTTCTGGGAATGCAGGAAGTGTCCCTGCCTTTGGAGAAAGTAGTTTTTTCCTCCTGTGCTCTGGAAGTGTAGACAGTCCCATCGTCCCGGGCTGGGTAAAATCCGTCAGATGTGAACGTAGACTTCTTTGAAGGGAATCCTGAAAATAAAACCTGGCAACCTTGGGCCCAAGGGCACAACCGGGGCTTCAGCTGTGTGCCTGGGTTTCCTCCTCCGTGAGGTGGGACAGTGGTGCTTGTGTCACGAAAGAGCGGTGAGCATTCGAGCTTTGAACAGTCCCCTGGCCTCAGGCCTGAGCTGTCAGCACAAACAAGGGACACAGCGCTCGGGTGAGGGTGGTACTCCGAGAAGCCAACACAGCCTGCGTGGTCCCTTCGCCTGGCGAGTCAGTGGCACTTGGGCATCTTGGCTCCCGGCTTCCTCTGCGTGTATTTTCCATGGCGATGAGTAGACTCTACATAAAACTGCGTGTCCCCCCTTCTGTCACTGGTGACTCTGTGGTGTTGATTGTAAACGCAGCCTTCCATCAGGGGCTCCTGTGATCAGCTCTCTTCCCACTGGACACAGGGCCAGTGTGACTTCTGTCCGTGAGGTGGAATGCATCTGCACACACGTGCTTTCGGCATTTAGAGTCAGTATTTTTTTTAAGGTTTTGACACATATGGTTAAATTGATTTCTCTAGGAAGCAGTGCTGAGGTATCAGGTGGGAGCCGTGATGAAGGTGTTTGAAAATCACAGGGATAGTAGGTGAAAGAATTTGCTTAACTCATTATTTAAACTTTTAAGCCTGTCTTCATTCTTAGGTGAGTTTGTTTTGTTTGGAGACAGGGTCTTGCTGTATAGCTCAGGCTGGCCTATGATTTTTCGAAGTCCTCCTGCCTCAGCCCCTCAAGTGCTGGGACTACAGGTGGGCGCCATCATACCTGGCTCTTACGTGCTTTGTGAAAAAAATATTATGTTTATTAGTCCGTGTTTGCTGAGCTGAAGAGTCACATTCCCTGTGGGAGCTGGTACCTGTGCATAACACATCTTAATTCTTTTTACATCTCCTTCCCTCCCTCTTAGGTGATTTTTTTTTTTTAATAAAAAAAGAAAACATGGCGAGATGTGGTGGCACATGGTTATAATCCCAGCGCTTGGGAGATTGAGGCAGGAGGGCCACCATGAGTTTGAAGTCAGTTTGGGCTACACAGTGAGTTCAAGGCCAGCCTGAACTACACAGGGAGACCCTGTCGAGAAGAACAAACAAGCAACAAAACAACAACAATGAGACAAAAGGAATATATAGTAAGTGAGCAGCTGGTTAAAGGACGATAAACACAGAGGGCCATCAACACAACAATCTGGCCTCCACAACACCTGCAAAGTCGCAGAAACCCCTGGGCCCTGAGCCGCCCGTATCCCTCCAGGCTGTCCCCAGGGTTCAGCTGGTCCCGACTCCTCACACAGTGGGTTTGTTTGGCCCCGTTTCCGAGTCGCCTGTGCGTGCACAGTGCTTGTGCCTCTGCGTCTGGCTTGTGTCGCAACTCCTGTCTGCGAGGGCCGGGCGTCCCCGTGCCGACACAGCTGTGCTGGCTGCGCTCCTGGCAGGCGCGTGCATTCCATCCGGGCACTGCTCTCCAGCTCTCCTCCTGGGCCATCTGGGTGGTTTCCGGGCTCTCATCCAGGCGCTGCCTTCCGGACTCGTCCCCGGGATGCTCATGCTGAGCACACCGAGGCGTCTCCGCTGGGCCCGGCCTGCTCCCATTTCCAGGTGTTACCTACCTGGAAGGCAGGAAGGTCCGAGAGCACCGTGCTGTGCCTCCCCAGGTCCTGGCCTCCCGGCTCCCGCTGTCCTCACCAAGCGTCTTTGGTGGGCCTGACGGAGGTGGTGCTGGGCAGCCAGGGCGGGGCCCAGCAGGAGAACTGGGGCCCTTCCCGTCCAGAGGTACCTTCTGACCAGGCACACGTCTCTGATCCCTGCCCTCTCGGAGGCTGAGGCAGGAGGACTAAGTGTGAGCCCAGCCTGAGCAGTTTAGTGAAACTCTGAGAGAGAGACAGAGAAGGAGGGGGTGTCGGGGATGTAGCCCAGTGCACGGCACAGGGTTCAGTCCACAGTGCTAGAAAAATAAATGAGTTCTTCCTAAGTGAAAGATAAAGTATTCAAGGTCATCCCAGCCCCAGGGTGGACACTGGGAGGTACCTGGAGCCCAGAAGAGTAGCCGGGAGCTAGTTGCTGCAGCTCTTC
>PVIR01002069.1:0-108898 GCA_004026965.1 Petromus typicus
ACAGGCGTGAGCCACCACGCCCGGCACTGTGGTATGTGGTACTGGTTGCTGCTGGGTGTGGGTCTCCACACCCAGTATTGTTATGTGGTTACTGGGGAATCGAACCCGGGTCCTTGCGCTTGCAAGACAGGCGCCAGAACCACTGAGCTAACTCCCCGGCCCCTGAGCAGGATCTTTTGGACTCAGGTTAAAGTGAACTCTGATATCTATGCCAGACATGGTTGTCTGGATGGTTTTGTTACATTAAGCATCTTACCGTGACATTAACAAAAACAAACAGACTTGTTTTAACAATGAATTTTGTTGTTCTTAACTTTGGGGGAATCATGAATTTCCCATATGGCATTTCCTTTCTAATTCTATTAGACACAAATCCAATACTTGTGTTGGTACAGTGCCAACTTTCCTGCCCTGAGACATCTATCTTGAGCAGAATAGCCATGAACTGGACCGGTTGACATGCTATTCTCTTGTCTGAGACGTTTTGCCAGCACTCCCACAGTGGTAAGCGTGGCTGATCTGGCCCCTTCCTCCTGCCTTTGAACAGTGACCAGTCCAAGCTCTGCTGCTTTCTATGCCAGAACAGCAATGTTGTGTGGCCTACACCATCTGTGTGCACTGGCTCTTTGGCTTACAACCTCAATTAATTTTTGAGGGCTGCTTATAACTAAAGGTCAACTGAAGGCTCAGGCTCCTCTACACAGCCTTCAAAGTCTTTCTCCTTTATACAGGTGGATCTCAGTGTCCTTAGACCGATGCTGGCCCAAGATTTCTCAACCGCACACAGAAAAGGATGTTGTAATGTTCCTTTCATAACTCTTTAAAGGTTAAATCTGTATCTGAGGCCATCTGGAAGCACCAATGACCCGCATTCGGGTTGTAACTCAAGACTTTGGTCATAAACTAAAACTAAAATTCAGGTAGTAACCCAAATTGTTTGCCTGTCAGGCCAGTCATAACTCAAGAGTCCACTGTCTTTGCTCACAGTCAGGATGCCTAAGTGGACTCTGAGTGGCTCAGCCAGTAAGGAGGCAAATAACCATCCTCCCACCAGAACCCAGCAGGGACTCAAGAAACTAGTTCTGATGGGCTGTCTAATGGGCTTGAGGGTAGCAAAAGTTATGTCTGGTTTCTTTATAGGGCTTTGCATTTCTTCAGAGAAAAATATTCATGTATAATAATAGTATGATATATGAAAATCACTTATTCTTCTTAATCTCTGAAGCACCAATAACATCCATCATCTTCTATAAGCCTCATAGTAACCCAGGAAGGAAAGTGGTGGATTATATTTGGATTTTCATCTTTGAGATGTACAGTGGGAACTCAGTGTGCAAATGTGCCCAAGGTCACCAGGTAAGAAAGAGGCAGAGTCTTGATGCTGAATACTTGCAGACATCCACCGTGCAGACAAGGAGCATCGTAGAAACAGGCATATTTAGGAATCCAGAAAGTTTCTGACCTCACCTCCACCTACGTGCTTACAAGTTTTTATTTGGAGATTTTCTAATCTTTTCATCCCCTATGGCAAACTGTAGCCTACTGCAAGTATTAATGAAACATTTATACAACAGAGAGAATAATATGCAAAAGTTTGCTTTGTTTTTTGTTTAGATTTTGCATAGCAAAAGACCGATTCCTGTAAACTCAACACCACAGAAATGTTTCGGGGTTTGGGGGACAGTTTTACACATATACCAATGGATTTGGTTTGCTTTTCTTTTAAAACATAAACTCAATGGCTGGATTTTGCCCGAGGGGCAAACAAAGCAGGCTGCCCAGAGTCTGCCTGCAGCTTTCCAATGAGTCTGGATGTGTGTGGGGGTTGGGGGGGCTTTAAGGGAAATCCTGAGCTGTCCTGTGAGAGCTGCCACCCGGAGTCCCAGGTCACCGTGTCTCAGGATATTCCTGTGCAGGGCCGGATAAGTCTTCTGTTTCGATTACTTTCTATATATGGAGCCAGAGGTCACGGAGAGCGGATGTGTCTTTGTTCTCCAGCTGCTGCAAAGGGAGACTTCCCTAGCCGGCTGCCCGGTCCTCCTACCATGTGAAGCACCCGTTTTGTCCTAAGCAGAGGGGAGGGCAACTGATTCCCAGTAGCAGGAGAAGAACCCCATCCTCATCCCGGCCCATCCCGGGCCTGTGGGCTGTTAGGGACCCGCGGGCACGGGAGGGGAGATGGACAGCGACAGTGCAGCGTATGTGATGAGCTTTTTTAGACAGTTTGCTCGTTGAAGTTTGTTTAGTGGGGAAATGCACGGTGGTAAAGTGCGGACATGGATATTTTACGGAAAGAAATCATAACGACACCAAGATAGAAAGGCCCTAAAGGACAGGAGAAGAGTCCGCTTCAGTGAAGCAGCTTCTGGGCATCCGCACCAGCTGGCAGTACCTGAGCGATCTTGGTAGGGCTTATTAGGAATTCGACGGCTGCGCTTGCTGATTGGTGGTAGAAGGCAGTGGGCGGAGCAGTGTGGGGGCGGGACTGAGCAGGTACTCTGAAGGATGGAGTGTGGGGGGGTGAGAGCCTCGGGCAGTGAGTTGTGTGCTTTGATAGGCAGTGGCCAAGGCGCAGCGCTTATGGGCGGGGCTACAGGGGCTGATGGCAGTGGGCGGGGCGGGGTGGGGTCGTCACATGCCGGTACTCACCAGAGAGGAGTAGAAGGAAAGAGAATGAGTCCCTCGGGGAGCGGGCGGAGGGCTCTGATAGGTGGATTTGGGGTGGGCGTGGCATTGTGTGCGTTGGCTGAAGGTCTGGCGGGGGCGGGGCCCGGGCGGGCCTTGGGCGGGGCCAGCTGCCAGAGCAGGTCCTCCGGCGGGAGGCGGAGGCGCGGCAGGAGTGATCCCTGGGCCCGGCCGCAGTGGCCGGCGCGGCCTGCCCTTTGTGCCCGCTGCCTGCGCCCGCGACCGGTGCCGCTGCACCGGGCTCCCGGCCGCGTGCCCGCCTGCGCACCCCTCCCGCGCCTGGGATGCGCCGGGAATGCGCGCCCCCCGGCCCTACGGCTGCTCGCGGCTGGGCGCTGGGCGATGGATCTGGGCATGAAGAAGTTCACTGTGCGCAGGTTCTTTTCGGTGTACCTGCGCAAGAAGTCGCGCTCCAAGAGCTCCAGCCTGAGCCGGCTCGAGGTAAAGGCATCGCCCGGGGGGCGCGCAGGTCGCGGTCCCCTCACCCAGAGTGGGCGTGTGCAGGACGCTGCCCTCCTTGTTGTCCGCTGGCCGCCACTGCATGCCCGGGCCTGGGACGTAAAGTTATCTGAAAGCCGGCCCAGTTTTCCTGAAGGCGCATAAAAACGGCTCCATAATTGTTGGAACTTCATAATTATTGATGGACAGGCGTCCTTGCAGGGGCTAAACTCTGCCTCAGTAGACTTCTGTCCACACAAAATTTGTGGGTTCCTTCCACCTGAGGGAGGAAGGAGCCCATCAGCGCGGCTGGACTCCCGCATGGTGTGGAGGCGCTTGGAGGCACCTCCAGTCGCTCTGCCTGAGGCTGCGTGGATCTCGTTTATTGTAGTCCTCCCCGGAGATAGGCAAGCACTACCTCAGTGTAGATTGTGAGAGTATTTGAAATCAGCGTAGGACTGACAGGGTGGGGGCAGCCACACAAAGACTCACGGCTGTGGAGCACCGATTTTGGGAGCAAAGCGCCTGATGCAATATCCCCGCAGCCCTGGCTTTGACAGAATTTGTCCTGGAAGCCTACAGGACTCTGAAACGTTGCGTCCTTCCCCAGTGTCCCTCGTCTCAGCATCTGCGGGTGTCCAGAGTCATCAGAAGATGGTTCTTTGATGGTGGTTTTCATTTCAGCAACCAGATCTTAATCTCTTCATTTTAGTGTCCAGATCACGTTGTGGCAAAATGGTGAAATGCGTTGAAGGAATTAAGAGGCATTGTGATGGGGTAGCTTACAGGACCTAAGACTTGGAGATTTCCTTTGACATTGCTCTCCCCTTTGCCCTAGGCTCATGAAGTTTTATTTTTCTGGCTTCATTTGGAACAGTGTCACCAATTTCATCTTGAGTATCTTTGTCTCAGCTGCTGTGATGTGAGACACAGGCAAATGTTCTGTAACTAGAGATCTTTAAGCAAAGCTCGGGGAATAGGTATGAAAGCAACGAAGGACTACTTGAAAAAGTTTCTGTTGTTAAACACTTGATCAGTGCTAGATCGGAGTGCTAGATGGGTTCTCAGTGTAAAAACATTCTCTTCTGAAAAAGAAAATTCTTAACCCAGGGGTGGAGGAGGGCTTGCTTTAAATGTAAAGTTGCGAGAAATTAAGCATTTCTGTACTGTGAAGATCTAGAGTGGACAAGAACAGAAACTCAGACCAGTATGTATCATTATACCAAGCATACTTTTACCCTGTTTCATTGGTATGCCAAGTATATTGTACAGCTCCTTATCTCCTTCCATTTACTGTCACCCCTAAGGGAAGTGCTGTACAAACAAACTCCTAGTGTCACTGGAAGACACCAGTGATCCTGGAGGTTCCAAAATCTGTGAAAGGAGACTCCCCTCTGGTTTTGAGAATCACCAAGGAGAATGGGGCTGTGGAAAGACTTCCAAAAGCTATAAGGAGAAAACAAGGCGAGGGACAGAAAGATATTTGTTTAATGTGAAAAAGAAATTAACCACTAGATATGCAGAAGGCTAAAAAGACTAAAAAAGAATGTGTTCTGTCAGTGAGGAATCAGAGCATTTCCTCTGTACGCAATCCTGTGCTGGATTCTGAAGAGAAGGTCAATACTAATACAATGGTGTATTTTTTACCAGTGTATTCACACATTTTCTGTCACTTGATGCTTATGAAACTCCAGGGAACATATTCTGTTATCCTTATTCTAGTATCATGGGGTAAGAAAGCCATGAGAGCTTGAAGGTTCTGGTTAAAAACTTCATTGGCATATTCATTCTGCACATGTTTATGTCATGTGCTGAGGGTCAGGATTGTTTCGGGGCATTTAGAGACCCCCAAATAATGCAGATCCAAGTGACTATAGATCCAAGTGGCAGATCTACCTTGTGGGGATCTAATAATTAGTGTAAACTGTGTTCTAGACCACTGAGCTCCAGTTCCAGAACATACCTGTTTGTTTTTATAATGGCAACAGGTAATAGGCCAAGGAGCTCTCATCAAAAAATGTAAAATTTAGCAGAAGTGTGAAGTAGCTCCTAAAATAGGAAACATAGTTGTATATTTTCTGTTGGTGTGAATAAAAATGAAAATCCATAGTATAAAAAGAGACATTTTTAATAGTTACCATGAGAATTATATTTTAAATAAACACAGAGACTGAGAAAAATGTTGCTTTTTGCAATTCAAAGTCCAATGGAATAAACAAGAACTTAACAGTTGTTACTTTAAGTTTAAAGCAGTTGTGTCTTTACTTCAGGAGAGACTCAGTCCTAATGATGTCATGCTTGCTTTAAAATAAATTTTATTTCTAGAATCCAGAATTTGTTGAGCCTCTGACGTGGAAGCCAGGCCACTTAATAATATTCAGAAATGTTTTGGGGATGCTAGTTTAAACTGACTTATTTTGTCATGCATTGGCATTGCACCAGCAGAAATGGCCAGGTGATTCACTCCAGCAGATGTAGTCTCGGGGATTCTGAAGGACAGATGGACACCTTGCGTGAGCATGAGCCATGTCTGACAGAGAAGCTGGGTTCTAGGGCACGATGACATGGCCACACTGTGACTGTGGGCTCATTCCATGGTCTGCTTTAAAGATGAGAAAGTGGAGGACTAAGGAGTCCGAGTGAGTCAGCCGTGCTCCCACTGTTCAAGTATTTGAAAGGATGATCTTCATTAACAGTAGTGCTGCCACTTATGCATTTTAGCTATGTAGGGTCATATGATTATTATAGTTTACCATGTAGTAAGTGATGCATAAAGAAGGAGCGTTTTTGTGACTTTTAAAGGGAAACGACTCTGTGAGATATTTTGGAATCTATTCCATAACCTAAAATTTTTCTAGAAAGGCTTTTCTGAAGTCAGACAGTTCTTGGTAGATTTGATCAGGTGCATTTAAATTCTTACTCTTCTTTTCACTAGCAAGGTGGTGAGCCACTATAATCCTCTATTCTCCAATGCAAAGTAAAAATAATAGTTTTTCCTACATCATTGGTGATTCTTGTGTCATCTCGATGGTAAACTCTCTGCCTGGTGATTAAGAGTTCCTGTTCCCTTTCTTTGTGCCAAAGGGAAGATCAGTTCCCCCAGGATGTTTCTCCAAGCTGTTCACAGGATAACATCAGCCCCATTTGCCCAGATGGAGTTACCATCCTCCGGCTAGGATAGCGCAGACCTTTTTCTTATCATGCACGTCCGCTTCGTCCGCTCGTGAGTCAGCTGCACCCATCCAGGGATGCATTACTGTCCCAAGTCACCTCCCCCTGACCTGGGGCAGCTTTTAGAGTAAGAAAGTGCTCCAATGTGTACATTCCACTTAAGAAAGCTTCAGGCTTACCTGGCAGGAAAGAATGACTCAGGATAACTTCATTATCTGCCAGCAGAGCCCCAAAGAGTGTGAGGCCCTAAAGGCTGGTTTGTAGTCCTCCTGGAGGAATATAGGTTCTAATTAAAATGTTATTGCTAAGGTAAAATATTGCTAAGGTAATAGTTAATTTGCTAACAACATCACTAGGCAAGATCAGTTTATACAGAGAAAAATTCAACCAGAGCATCCTTTCTGCTGACCTATTATTTAGGCCATTTTACCTGAAAATGACATTTCACTCAAAGACTGTTAGTGATGAGAGGCACAAAGTAGAGTCCTTAATGGGATGTTGGAATGGTTGAGCGGAAGAGGAATTTCATTTCCCTTATGTTTTTCCTCAGTTGTTCATATGCTCAAAAAATTCTAACACTGTGATAAGCAGTTGGGATATAAAGATATATTCCTGTCTTCAGTGAACTTGTCTAACAACTGAGACAAGCAAGTCACTAGCAGCATGTTCTTGGAGTTAAGTACCGAAGATTCTTGGTACTACTGTATAGAGATACTTCAATAAGGTCGATGGCTAATTTATTTCAATTTTTCGTGATTATAGTCAAACGTTGTCTGTGCCCACACATAAAAATATATTGTTGGTTCCTTTTAAAGAAAAACTTCGTATTCTAATAATGCAAATGTTATGAGACTTGTAACAAATATATAGAAGGAGTGGTGTTGGCTCTTACAATGGGTAGAAAGAAAGCTTCCTGGAAAGTTTTCCATCCAAGCTTATTTTTGGTGCTTGATAGGTAAGCATTTTTTCTAGATGTTGAGTAGTTTCCAGGAAAACCATCTATAATTAAAATAATTTTCAGGTATTCTCAATAAATGTACCCAAAGAAATTCTTTTATACCCTGTATTATTGTTTTTTTCTTTTTCAGAGAGAACACAAATAATAGTCCATATTAGTGACTGCTTAATTTACTCACTTTGTGCATTTGTCCTTTATTTTAAAGACATTACAGTTAACCCTTTATTTGTGGTCACAGTGTCCCTGATGTGCTTTATTTAGGCAGTTTCATTACATATTTTCCCTCCTTATATCCAAGAAACTCCTCAAAATATTATTGCTTATTCAAAAATATATGAAAAGAAAATCAAATTAAATGAGATTTTGCCCCTTTTTCTTTCTTGATCACCTCTACCTCTTCATTCCACAAGGTCATGTGCTAACTGGCTTCCACCATTTGCCTGGTGCCGTGAACACCTTTGGTTCTATTTTTTATACACTCAGAAGTAGAATAAAATGCAAGAACAATAAGTAAAAGATGAAACATCTGCCAATCTACCCAGCTTACCAATTACTCGAGGACTCACTATGGTTGTCCTGTGTGGAGTGAAGTCTGTCTCATACGGGGCAGAAGAACACATGAGCGGGCAGGGCCTGAGCTCTGGAGGCAATCCAGGGACCTCGGTGCAGGGATGACAGTAGAAAGAAAGATATTGAGGCTGGAGCTTGAAGATAAGGGAAGCTCATGTTGACCAGCATTTGTGTATCATTGGGAATGTCCAGGATGCTGCCTGCAAACAGCTCTCCTGCGATATGCAGAACACCAAGGATGAGTCTGTGCAATATGATGTGAAGTTGGTAGCCAGGGACTTAGTCTTCAGAAATCCTAGGCATTTTCTGCTTCAAAGTTCTGTGCTGTACATGAAGCTAGTCTATGATTAGGGAGATTCTCTAGAATAACTGCCCTTATTCCTGGCTGTGCTGGGCTGTTTTGCTGTGTTCTTTGCTAGTGTGCTGCATTTGCTGATGGGTTTGCATTTGCAAGAGGTATGAAGTTGAACTCAAAGAAGAAATTTTGAACAAATGGCCTATTAAGCTATGAGTGTGATTTAACCATGCAAATGGATCAGGCACAAACATATTCTGTAGGAAATACTGTTAATTACATCTGATTTGCAGCTCTAAGGCATTCTTACTGACTACTTTGCTGGAGCAAGGTGTTGGTAGTGCAGCTATTATTAAACCTAAAGAACTTACACACCAGCTATGGAGGATGAATGTGTAATAAGCACACACCTAGGGTTTATTACTAAGTAGTTGGAACCAGTATTCAGACCAACCGTATCTTATGCAGTCCTTTGCTTAGCTCCCTGCGACTCATTAAAGGGCACCTTGATAACATCACAGGGCAGAGAGTCCTGCTTGATGGCAGCAGCAGCCAGCCTTTTCCCTGAGGGCTGGTTTGAAGAGGCCTGTTCAGCTGCCACTGAGCAGTGGAGGAAGGATTCTGACCCTGGGCCCAGGCTGTGTCTCTGTCCTCCTGCCCACCGTCCCCCATGCTAAGCTCCTCTGAGACCTCACTGGTTACCCCTTCCTTGGCAGGCCACTTCCTTCACCTTGCCTTATGCTAGAGCCCTCAATCCTTTTGATCACTGCCTGCCCAGCTGCAGTAGGAAGCTAACCCTAGAGTGACAGTTAGCTTCAAGCTGCCAGTACTTGGAAAATGCCGTGTGCCCGTGGGGGAAAGCTGATGTGCTACAGTAGGTGCTCCAAAGGGCTGCACTGTGCTGACTGACTGGCTGCTCTCTGTAGAGTTTACCCCACAACAGCTTTTCTACTCCTGCCAGCCTCCTCGCCCTTGCCCCTGGGAGTGCACGTCTGTTTCAGATTGGTACTCTCACCAGCCAGCCAGCCCTCCCAGGTTGCAGACAAGTTAAGATTATTTGCAATGAACTTTAATGTTCACTGCTGTCATTTAAAGCATAATCTATGGCAATAAGAGCTCTTGTAAAAGAAAAGGTGAGTTTGGGCTGTTTTTGGAGTTGGCAATGTGCTTATCAGGTTTACATAGGATGACTGAGCAGGAGGAGTGCCAGAGGGGTGCACAGTGCACTCAGAAATGATCCAGGTTCTTAAAGAACTGGTTGTCTGACACTTGAGCCATTTATGAGCTCTGTGAAATTAGTAAAATTCAGGAAATGAATGAAGACGAGTGTGTAACTCCTCACTGATGCAGTTCCTCCCATGACAGAGGCAGAGAAGGGCCAGACAGGATGTTTCCCACTGAACAATGGCTCCAGCAGCACATTTTGGATTTATAGGCACCGGCCAGAGTACAAGTCTGGAACCTGCTTTGGAGAGTGGTCTCCACAGTGACCTGAACCTTTGCAGTCTGTGCCGCAAGCTGCTCTGCCACACCTCCTACCCACAGCCCACAGGCCTACAGCTTTTACACATTAAACCCAGCAGCCAAGTTTCTAAGCAACAGGGCAGAGGCACTCGACTTTAAAAGGCCTTATTTGGAAACAGTCATGGTAGAAATGCTCCCATGCCTGCCTCAAATGTTGCTCACCCAACTCAAACTGATTGCTCTCAGCCTAAGATAAGTGCACCCTTTCAGGACCTGAATAGAGATGACTGCTTATGGCCACATAGATTTTTATATCCAGAGTATCCCATGGACAGTCTCTTCCTAAACTTGAAGAGACAGGATAGCGGCTTGTTCCTAAAGGCTCATGAAGCAGAGGAGAGTGAAGTTGCCTGGAGAGGCCTGATGCAAAAGTATTGGAGGTAGGAGTGCATGGGGCTGAAGCGGGGGAGGTACTGAGAAGCCAGTGACTGCCAGCATTGTGGGCCTGTGCAACCAGGGGCTCCTGTCAAAGGAGGGGTGGTCCATGGAGAGATTAGTATATGATGTCACCACAGTGCACTGGGCACCCTTGCAAAGGTCTGAAGAGAACCTCTTGCCTGTGACTTGGTTGACATTGAAGAGCATGTAAAGGAAAGAAAAACAGACAAACCAGAAAAGAACGTTTATTTTTAGAACATTTTTGGCTTCTTGAATTCTTCATAGTTTGTTGTCACCTTAGGAGTCAGGACAGATGGATTACCGGACTCAAAACAGCAGTTATAGCCAACAGCCTTCATCCCAGAGAGCTCTGGAAACAGAACAAAGGTGGGTGTGACTTATATTTGTAGGTCTTAGCTAAAAAGAAAATATATGAACTTTGTTGTATGACTCAGTCAAATTCTTGCAGAATCTACCTCAGCAGAGAAACTAATAAAACTTTTTAGCCTGATATCAAGTGCACTGGAGCTGCTATGCAAAGAGCTCCTGTATATTCTTGTTCAGGGTGCCCTCTGGGGACTGGACATATCTGGGCCTTTGACATTGAATATTCATCAGCATACTTTACTTCTTCCTTTGATGCACTGTGGTGTTGAGGGTTATGACAATGGAACCTCAGCAATTGGTATAGAACGATGAGAGTGAACTGGCTATAGTTGTTTTTGTTTTTTTAACTGGAGATCAAACTCAGGACCTTGCACTTACCAGGCAAGTGCGGCACCACTGAGCTACATTCCAGCCTTTGCCATAGCCATTTTGTCTGTGTGTGAAGGAGGGAGAAGAGGTATAAACCTGGGATATCCTCCCTCGTCTGTGGAACTCACGCTTATGAGACTGATCATCATGGGAAATATAGAGCATTAGTCTGTGCTCGTATCAGTATTCTCCCACATAGGGGTTAAGAGAGAGTGACTTGGCTTCGCGATCCACCCTGGAGATTGGTGGAGCACAGTTTGGGTGTGCCGGACGGGACACAGATGTATTAGAGTCTAGATTTGGTACCTGTCTCCTTCCTGTCTGGTACTGGTCCCCTGCTCTACTTCCTGGTCACCATGAAGTAAGCAGCTTTGATCCTCCACCCCTTGAATAGCTTCCAAAGCTCATGTATTTAGAATATGAGTCTAGTATGGGGACATTATAACATGCTTGCTGTAAGAGGTGGGGTCTGTTCAGAAGATGCGGGTCACAAAAGGGATTAACTTAGAAGGGTATGTTTCCTTCTCCCCAGTCCTCCTTCTCATTCAGCTTCCTAGATGCCATAACAAGAGCACCTTTCCTCTGCCTGATCCTTCCACCATGCCTACCTGCCTAGGAGCCAGCCAACTATGGGCTAAATACAAGAGCCAAAATAAACTTCTCTCCTTTAAGTTGTGAGTGCCTCATCTTGTGTTTCAGCAATGAAGAAAGTGACTAAAACATGCCCCTCTGCTATGTCTCTGCCTTGAAGCCAGCTTACCATGATCAAACCCCCTTATAACTTGAGCCAGATGAAACCTCTCCTACTTTAATTTGTAGGTGTCATTTATTGTGTCCAGCAGCAGGAAAGTCGACTCACACAGTGAGCTAACACAAAGCATCCCACCACCCTGAGGCTGATCCTTCATGAGATACCTGTCCTCCCTCCCAGATACACACTCAGATGCTACTCTCTCCCCACACCAGCATTCTACCTTTGTAATCCTTCCTCTCTGAGACAGTCACTTGGGCCATTAGTGCAGGCATCTTGAAGTTGGGAGCAGTTTGTTCATCTTTGCATCTCTAGCATGTAAGAGTACCTATCCTGTCTTAAGGTGTTCCATGTATAGGCTGTCCTGAGCTTACACAGACAGCTATCCTTAGACAGAGCTGTGTGCTGGACAACAGGTGATCTGACTGGCATGGTCCTGGCCAGGAGGAATGGACATGTGCCGACTGCTAGTCAGTTGGGCAGGCTTTGCTAGGAACGCATCGTGATTTCCTGTGTGTACTTCCTCCTCCTGTGATAGTTGGTCTGGTTGTCTGTGGCCATGATACATGCAATGGAGGTGAGCATAGGTATGACTTTGCAGGCAGAGGCCAAGTTTTGAGTCCTTGCTCAGCTATTTGTTGTTTGTGTCACTTTGGCAAAGTCACCAGTGATGCTTTGCTGAAGCTCAGTTCCCTCCTTTG
Organism: Petromus typicus; assembly: GCA_004026965.1. Classification (NCBI taxonomy): domain Eukaryota; kingdom Metazoa; phylum Chordata; class Mammalia; order Rodentia; family Petromuridae; genus Petromus; species Petromus typicus. Next base: position 12,228 of record PVIR01002069.1, read on the forward strand.
CCAAATTATCATCATACCTGCCTTAGAGGGTTGGGCCAGAAGTACATGAAATGGTCAGTCCACAGGTCCTACAGGCCCCCAGGAAGGGACAGTGTGGTCGGTGAGGTAGATATTAAGCAAACTCTCTCTCTTCCTCCTGGTCTACTGGCTCTCGTCCCCTGTCCAACAAACAGTGGTACAGTGTAGAGGCAAGAGACTTAATGCCCAGCACAGCAGCAGGTCTCACGTGGGCTGGCCATTTAAAAACTGCCATTTAATGTTACCTGTCAGTCAGGAAAGCTGGCAAAGAACAGCTGAGATGCATATAGAGAACAGTTTCAGATGGCCCAGATCTGATGTCAAAAGAAGATGTAAAGGACCTTAGTTGTTGGATCTGTCTTTTTACTTTTACTTTTCTTCTTTAGTTTTCTGTAAATGTTAAACTCTTACATTAAAAAACCTTAAAATTGCCATTTAGGCTGCCTTGCATTGAGTAGGATGACAACATGAAAAGCTCTCTTGGTCTGTGCCATGTGTTGGCACACATGTGGTGCCTTTCAAAGGCAGATGAGCCATCTGTTTGTTCATGGAAAAGCAGGCAAGAATGTGATGCTTTGAACTAGAAGCCCAGTGAATGGGTGCATCTCAGCCATTTCTCCACAGCAGACAAAGCACCTGTGTATGGCTGTGTCTCGTCTCCGAAGCACACAGCTTCCCTGGAAGCAACTCATGGATCTTGGATTATCCAAGATAGGATGCATTGGAGTGAAGGGGACAGGAGGCATTCCTGCTCATTCTAGAACTGTCCATCTTCCAGTGCCATGGATTTTGAGTGTCATACACCTGCCCAGGCAGAGGAAGTGTTGCTGTGTGTGAGACACTACTTGTATTTCCTGCCTCCATGTTCCAGGTGGACAGGTATGGCTTCATCAAGTTCAGAGGGTGAAGACTTCATTTTAACATGATCCTAAGACTTATTCTGACCAGTAGGCAATTCTTCTTTAGTTACAAAAAAGCTAAAACAAACAAAAAACAAGGAAACATATCTGGTATCTTCAGAAATTTTAAAAGACTTTCTTCCATTTGCCCAAACCTGATACCTCCTGCTTGTTTTTCTTTCTGCTTTTCCAATCTCTGACCAGCACATCATGCTCACCACTGGGTGAGAGCCAATCAGAAAGCCCACTCTTAGGAAACACACATTTTTTTTCCTGGATATGTGCATCAGCTGGAATGCAACAGGATCAAAGTTCTGAAACAAGATGCCAGTGAACAATGCCAATATTTTCTGCTGGGACTTCAGGGGCAGGAAATAAGATAAGGATGGTTCTTTGAGTCTTGTTCCAGTTCTGGCTGTTCAATGGCTTCCACACCCAAACCCCACCCTCTCTAGACTTCCCAAAATCCCAGCCAGTGTCTAGGGATGGACTTAACACATTCCTGACTTGGATGGACAATGTCTCTGTTGGATGTGGAAGGCTTATTGATGTCCCTAATAGCCACCGTCTGGCACATACATGAGCCCATACAAGTTACTGTTGTGTGGCAAAAAGGGCTTTGCAGACATGACCACATTAAGAATCTTGAGATAAGGAGATGACCCTGGGCCCTTGGTGTAACCACTAGTGGCCTTGAAAAGGAGACTAAGAAGGTTCAGCCTCAGCAGAAGGATGAGGGTGACATGAGAAGCTGACTGTGGTGAGCAGAAAGGGCTGTGGGCTGGGAACACAGACATCCACAGAGCTAGAGAGGACAGGGACACGGATCCCCAGAGCCTCCCTCCGGGTCCAGCCCTGCTGACCTGTGGAGGGGGCCTCAGATTTCTGTCCTCCAGGCCTGCAAGAGAGAAAACCAAGCTGTAATTTATGCCAGTTTGCTACAGCAACAATGCAACAGATCGCACTGTCAGGGCAGGGTTCTGTTAGGACAGGAGGCAGCTGGTCAGATAGAAGCTGAGGCCTCAGGCACAGACAAGTCACAGTGGGGGTGAGTGCCATCCAGCATGGAACAGGACAGGCTTGGGGCACAGAAGGTGGGCACCAGCACTCAGCGCATCCTGGGATATGAGCAGTCAGCATAATGTGTCTGAGGGTCCACGTAGGTGTAAGTGCAGCATGTTCAAATATTCCGGGCCGATGCTGGCTGACTGCGTGCACTCCAGTGTCCTACCTCAAGTGCAAAACGGTAAGAGACTTCTGTGGGGATCAACTCAGTGCCTGCTCCAAGGGAGGACAGGCCAGGGGAATGGCTCAGGTCCTTGTGTATTCAAATCCCACTAGAGAAAAAAATAGCATTTACATAGCAGAGCACTCCCACCCCAGACAGCAGGACATGTGAGGGAGGAAAGTCCCATAGCTTGGGCAAGGCTGAGCAAAACAGAACAGACGGAGAACAGGCTGAGCTGGGCTTCTGAGGAAGCCCTCTGTGGCGGGGAGTGAGCAGGGGCAGCGTGGAAGATGGGGCCGAGGCCCGGAGCCAGGGTGGTGGCTGAGCAGACCGTGCTGGAAAGTCAATGTGCCCAGCGAGAGGCGGGCAAGTGAGGATGATCACAAGGCCTCTGCAAGAGGTTCGCCTATATCCTGAAGGCAAATGGTGATGGAATTGTATCTCAGTTTTATAAGACCTGTGGGACTAGACTATGAGAAGGAGGGCCGAGGGCAAGACATGAATTAGCTTCACAGCAGGGTACCAGTCTTTCCATAGCCTGGATGAGAGTGTAAGAGGCAGAATCCAGAAATTTATTCTGTTGCTCATGACATCATGGGTGGACGGCGTGGCACAAGTGTATGAGCTGGTGAAGCAGATAGGAGGCAATTTGCTGGGCCCTGCGTAATCTAAAATGGCTTAGGCTTCCAGGCACCTGCAGATCTGAGCAGGAGACAAAACTCTCTTTAAAATGCATCACATTTCCTGTGTGATCCACAATCTGTTTACTATGCTAAAGTCTCACTAACTCTCAGTCACACTGTGCCCAGCTCCTGTATACCAGCCGTGTGGTAGGATCGGATCAGCAGCAGCACAATTTGCTACAAATCAGTGGTTTTTTAAATGCAGTGTCAGAAGCGCTGTTGGAGGACTGCAGATGCCAGTTGAGTAAAGGCATCCGGGGAGTGGCAAACGTGCTGGAGCACTCCGCGTGCACTTTCTAGTGGGGGTGTGAGAGGTGCGTCCTGAAGATTAAGCAAAAGGATAGCACTGTCTCCCCTGCCAGTGTGGTAATGTTCTCTGAGGCCCTGGCATCTCTGTGTGTCACTTACTTGGTTTTTTTTTAGGTTTTTTGAGACAGGGTCTCGCTTTGTGGTTCAGGCTGGCCCTGAGCTCAGCCTCAAACTCACATCACAGCAATCCTCCTGCCTCTGCCTCCCGAGTGCTGGGATGACAGGCGTGAGCCACCACGCCCGGCACTGTGGTATGTGGTACTGGTTGCTGCTGGGCGTGAGTCTCCACGCCTGGTGTGGTATGTGGTTACCGGGGAATCAAACCCGGGCCCTTACGCTTGCAAGACAGGCGCTGGAACCACTGAGCTAACTCCCCGGTCCAACTTTTTAAACAATAATTGAGGAGTAGGAGTGGAAGATAGAGGAAAGGACAAAAGGAAAAAAAAAAAAAAAAAAAAAAAAAACAAGAAAAAGGAGAAGGTTGGAGGATGAGTCAAAGAAAGGGGCAAAATTAGAAATAAAGAAGAAGCAAGAGAGACCCAGCAGCAAGGGCACAGGGCAAAGCCATGTCAGGGAGACTGAGAGTGGTCACCAAGCAGTAAACAAATACGCACATGTGGGAAGGAATGTGCCTGGAGCCCGTAGAGCATCTCTGGCTCCTGTACACTTTCCTGTGTGAGCCCAGATAGCAGTGCTGGCTTGGGCCGGACACAGGGAGTCCAGCCCCAGGCTCTTCAGAGTAGGTCCTGACAGTGACAGAGCTGGGACAGGGCTATCACTGCCACCTCCCAGCACACACACACACCCCAGGGTAAATGTGGGAGAAGAGAGGAAGCCAGCCGTGCCTGACATACGTCCCTGGAGCTGCGGTGCATCTTGGGTCACGTCTTCCAGCGAGGCGGTTGGAATTTCACTTGCACACAGTGGAGGAGCAGGAATGTCTGCTGGCAGGCCACTGAGATGCCGGAAATGGCAGAGCCAGGATTTATTTCTTCCTTTGCCCTTGCCCACACCATGCCAGGAGGTGGGAAGCGCATGAGCCCCACTCCCCCGGGAAATATCTGCGGGTGCCTGAGCTCCCCTGCAGCTGGCAGGGCTGCCTCCTGCTGCACTTCTTCACACTGAGACTGGCAGCAGATGACCTAGAAGAAAGACTAACAGAAATGGGAGGATAAAGAACAGAAGCAGATGTTTATGAAGGGGTATTGATTCTCTGTGTGTGTGTGTGTGTGTGTGTGTGTGTGTGTGTGTGTGTGTGTGTGTTACCAGAGATCAAACATGGGACTTTGCACTTGCAAAGCAAGTACCATAACCACTGAGCTAAATCTCCGGCCCTCTGAGGGAGAGGGATTAGAGAAACTGGGTGCTTCGTTACTCTGCAGTGTTTCTCCCTCATGGTCAGAGGAGGTAGCAGGTGAGAGGACTTGTTTGTCGGGGGAGCTTCATGCCCTGTCTTGAGTCTTTCCTTCTAGTCCAGTGGGTATTTCCTTGCTCACTTCCCCTAGTGAGGTCAGACAAGTAGGTAAATCGTTGTGCAAATTTAAGAAGACTTTTTCTCCCACACAGAGGTAGAAAATATTTGTTTGGGACCTACAAGAGTGAAATTTTTAAAGGTCTGCCCATGAATCCAACGACAAAGCCTAGCATGACAGCTCACGAGGTTTTGTCTTCTTCCCCATGTCCTTTGTGAAATCATCTCTGGGACCCTGCACTTCCACAGCGCTGTCATCGCCAACAGCCAGCTCCAGCATCTGAAGGGGTGTAGTTAGCCGTAATTGCTGCGTGTGTGAAGTCCACGTTTGCAGACAGCTGTCTGTCACAGAAACATGACAGATAAGAGAGACTCCCCGAAAGCTCCATTCGAGCGAACAATAGAAGAGACAGCCACGGTAGAACAGGCATTATTTTTCCAACTGACAAGTCTTGTATATTTTTGTAGTTTTTAAGGCGAAGAGGAATTTTAATTCCAAAATTAAATGACATAAATTTTGTCTCCTAACAAAGATGAGGATGAAATATTCCCTTTGTCAGCCTGGGGATTAAAATAAAGTGGTCATGTGCCTAGGAATTTTTATATATACATGTATGTATGCACGCATACATATGTGCAAATAGTGCACATGCAGTACACATGGCATTTTTCCCATCCACAGGGACTTAGTTTCGGTTGAGCAAGTGGCCCAAACAGTCTATATTGGATGTACCTGGAGAGCTTTGTTCGCAGTTTGGAGGAATGAGGAAGCTGAGAGGCTTGATTTGCAGCTTTTCAGACACGTGTAATCATAAAAGTAAAGCCTAAAGACAGGGCTGACACACAGAGGAAACAAAGATAAAAAATCCACAAAAAAATTTGATTGCAGCCCTGAGCAACCCAAGCCTGAACATACCACTTTGGGACATTTGGGTTATGCAATATGAGAGATTCTTTTTGTTATTTAAACCAGTTTTATTTGGGTTTTCTCTTATGCAAGTAAAGCCATCTTGACATATATATTGTCTCGTTGTGACATGTTTAAACCAGTTTACCTGTTCTAGTCCCATTGTACATGAAAAAGCCATCCTAAAGATGTTTTCTGACACAAAGTCACAAAGGCTGTGCTACCAGCTCTCCACTGTGCTTATTTCAGACCAGAACTGGTAGGTAATAGGTGCTCGGTGGACCCAGATGGGAGAAAGGAGTGTGTGTGTGTGTCCGCAGCTGTCGCCCAACGGAGCTCAGATATCTGTGATGATAGCCCCTCTTGCTGCTGAGCCCTGGACCTGGAGTTGAGGTTTCACATTAAAATCTGAATGTTCTGTTATCCCACATTATGACCTTGATGACAGAACAGAGGTCTCTCACTGCCCCTCATCTCTATCTCTGTGCTTGTGAGTTGTATAATAAATGGTGAAAACCTGACAAGGAGCAGGATGAGCCATGTTGGAAGGTGTGAGAGATTGAGCAGACCTACAGTCAGCCATTATCTGCAGGATGAGGGGCCTGATCTTAGTGATGGGTTTGTGTTACTGGATCTTTAATGGGCACATAAAGCAAGATGGAAATAAATACTAACTTTTTTTTTTTTTTTTTTTGAGACAGGGTCTCACTTTGTAGTTCAGGCTGGCCCTGAGCTCAGCCTCAAACTCACATCATGGCAATCCTCCTGCCTCTGCCTCCTGAGTGCTGGGATTACAGGCGTGAGCCACCATGCCCGGCACTGTGGTGTGTGAGACTGGTTGCTGCTGTATTGTTATGTGGTTACCGGAGAATCGAACCCGGGCCCTTGTGCTTGCAAGACAGGCACCGGAACCACTGAGCTAAATCCCTGGCCTTAAATACTAACTTTAGAAACAGTATCTTTCTACATTTAGCTAATTGATTCTTAAAATCATTCTATTGTTATATAACCCTACCTATAAATGCATAGCATGTATTCACTGGCAAAATAAATGCTGTGGAAGCACTGTAACATTATTTTTTCCTATTATTTTCCATATGCTTTTTTGGTTAAAAGTTTGCCAGCACTACCTTCTAACTGCTTCATCGTGTTTTGATACAATACTAGCAAGCATTTGTTGTGTAAAACAAAAGTATGACTTACAAGAGACTTGTCTCTTGATGAACTCTGGACACAGCAGTCTTTTCTGGCCCAGAGGTATCCAAGGCTTCTACAGAAACAAATATTATAGTAAATGTACATTTACTTATTTGGTGGCATGAAATGGGTAACCCAACTGTAAAGGCTTTAACTGTGTATATTAGCCAGCCTGAGCTCTTTCCTTCAAATTATGCCCTTGGTTTTGCTTATAATTCATGGGCAGCTAATTCCTTCAGAATTCAGAAAACTCACTTTCATTTCCGGCTCTCTCCTTGCCTCTATTGTTTATGTTAGCTGCATTATCTTTGTATTTATGGGAGGAACTGGTGAAACATTTGCATTTGTGTCCCATGATGTTGCCAAGCTGTATGAGGGTAAAAAGAATAATTTATGATTTGCTATTTGTGCATTTATTCAGCGACAGGCCACATGTTCTAGTTCCTGCTTTGTGTGCTTATATAAGCATGGCTGAATGTTGTTTCTACGCACTATTTACCAACAAGCTGTTTGGTAGTAAAAGCTCTCTTGTTGAAATAAACAGCAAGAGGTACTCTGAGGAGATAAGGGTGAAGAAAAAACTAAGAAAAACATTATGAAGGATGACTGAAAAAATATGTGGCAGACCACCATGACCAAAGTGAGAGAGGGCTGGGATGTGGCATTTTCCCTTTAGTGTACCTGGAGCTTGAAGCCCATGTGACTCACAGGAGCGTGCATAGTGCCCTGAACTCAGACAGCTTCCTCGCCAAGGCTGCTGCAGAGCTCCAAGACTTCCTCTGTGAAGGGCAGGGCCCCTCCGGAGAGAACACTGCAGCCTAGGACCTCGGGCTCCAGTGTACACTCTATCCTCAGAGCTGCTTCTCCCTGCGTTGTCTTGATAGTTTCCTAGTTAAACTCACAACTGATCTTTGGTCAGTTCTGCTCCTTCTGCAACTGCGTCTGATCCTCCTCTCCAGGAGCCTTGCCTGTGTCAGCTGATATCATCAGATGCCATAGAAGTCCCTCTGCCCTGTTCTTAGCCATGCATGTACAGTCAATAACTACCAGTGAACCTGGTTGTCCTTGCCACATTCTTGGCCTCATTGCTACATATTTGACGTTGCCCATCCCGATTCCCCACTATCTGTTTAAGTCTTGTTTCTGTTTCCTTCTTTTGCTTTGCCCCATCATACTGCCTTGCAGGAGAATGATATACAGTGCCAGGGACTTGATTAAAAATATGCAAATGGACACAAGAATTAGTGGGTCAACACTAATACATTATCTTAAAATAAAAGTTCAAAGATATTTTTGGATTACCTGAATATTCCAATTTGAAAATTTCCCATTTCTAAATAATCACAAGTTGATAAAGTATTCTTGCCAGTAAGTTTTCTACACACAGACTTTGGACAGTTGGGAGTATGCTTTATGGTGTCCAGTGCCCTGGAGCCATTGCTGTGAAGAGCCAGTGATGGGGGCAGCTCACTGTGTGGAACATGGTCCTGAGGGTCCCCCCTCTGCTGCTGGGAAGTCCCACAGTCCTCTCTGTAACGTCTCTGAATGTAGATCAAGACTCACATCGACGTGGTGCACAGACCGTGTTCCCAGACCCTGCGTGCAGGACCCGCATCAGAACACACTCTGAAGAAGGCTCCTCTGCTCCTCTGCTTCATCTCCCTTGGCCTCCTCCATAGAACTCGAGGTTTCCCGAAGAAGCCAAGTTTGAAAAACAGGCATCTAGGGTTTTGCAAACATTTTCCAAGGGTGAGGGGATTCAGTGACACCCTTATTTGGATGTCTTGAGGTTCCCTCCTATGAGCCCTGAGTGTAGAGAGCAAAGTGCTCAGGCCTCTCTTCTGCCTGACATTGGCACACAGATGACAGTGGCAGACCAACTATGTATTCTGGAAGTTGGCCTTCAGAACCAATTTGCAATCAGAAGTTGTTTAGATCCTTTTTTTTTTCTTGCTGAAATAAAAGTTCCATTTAAAAATATCTTTAATTTCCTGGATGTTTGGATTTGAGAATAAACATGTCTCTGCCTTACAATACATCAACTTTAGAAAAGACAGAATAAACACTAGAGGATAGTTGTACATCACCCTGAGCCAGTAAAGTCAAAGTTGAGAAAGTCTTTCCTTGAAGAAGAATCTTTGAAAACAAATGGAAAATTCTCTTGGACTTGTAGGGAAAAGGTCATGAAACCGTTTCGTGAATCTGTAATGTGTGGCCTGTGTCAGAATGGTACCGGGGCGTTTGTCTTCTTTTAGATTTAAATCATGGTCAAATGCTATGTTCTCTATGAGATTTCAGAGTTGCTACTAATTTTCATCCCCAGTCAGTCTTATTCTCTCTCTCTCTCTCTCTTTCAGAAGAATGATCTTGAATTCATTAACTGACAGTTCTTACATGAGAATATTTTTCTTAGATTTTCTAGTTAAGTTAGTTGTGATAACTTTGAGTTTAGCTTTGTTTTTGTAACATTCAGTTAAGATTAAATAGATGTAGAGATACTTGTGATTAGTATGCACACAGTTATCCAGCTCCTCAACAGTGCCTAGTTGTTTTCTGTAATGACCAAACATTGTTTATACTCTGCTCCATTCCATTCTGAAGCATATCTGGTTGTTTGTGTCCTAAATTCTCTTGTGTTTATGCCAGCAAACATGTGGAAGAGCTTGCCCATTATACCCTCAGCCAGTGAATCCGCTAAGACTTTGTGAAAAATCGCCAAATCTTTCCTGAGTATTGGCTCAGAGCTGCAAGTGTCCACGTGGCAAGAACGTGCCCTGTTCTGTCAGTTCCCACCTCATGAAAGGCAGCAGGAGTCTCTTCACATGAGCTGCCTCATGTCCTGAAGCCTCTTGCTGTTGTGTGAGGCCTGATCCAGGAACACACTGATCACCATGTAAAGTACACAAAGCCATGCTTCTCTTAGTGTGTTCCCAGAGCTGTGCAACTGTGACCACAATCTAGAGCTGTTTTGAGCTGCTCAAAACCTAAGCCTGTGCCGACTGACTTTTTATCCCTTCCCACCTGGCTGCTCCCCTGCTTCCCCCGACTGACCCTAGAGCATAGTTTGTTGTGAGCACCTGGAACAAAAAAACAAACAGATGCTTCTGGTGACTTCTTCCACTTCACACCATAATAGGTATGTCTCCTTATTGCCAAATAATATCCCATGGTATGAGTGTGCTTCATTGTAATTCACCTACTAAGGTGGCAGACATCTCAATTGCTTCCATTCAGGACTGTTATCTCGTGCTGCTTTGGACACCTTTGTGCAGGTTGCTGTGTGGATGTGTGTGCTCGTTTCTCCAGGGTAAACATTTAGGAGCAGAACTGTTGCTTTTACGGTGACACTATGTTTAAGCTTTTGAGGAACTTTTAACCCATTTTCCAGGGACTCCAACTTTCACAGTCCCCCAGCAGTGACAGAGGGACCCAGTTTCTCACTGGTGCTCACTGGTGTTCAGTGGACATCGCCCTCCTGGAGGGTGTGGAGCAATATCTTCTTGTAGTCTTGATTTGCATTTTGCTAATGATGAATAGTTTTGAGCATCTTTCCTTGTTTTTATTAGCCATTTGTATGTCTTCCATGCATAAATGTGTACTCAATTCATGTTCCCTTTTTAAAAATTTGATGACTTAACATTTTTATTATTGAATTGCAATAATTATATAAGTGTCCTTTAGCAGAAATGTTATTTATAAATACTTCTCCCCATATGTGATTATCTTTCCCATTCTCGATGGAATTGTCTACAGCAGAAAGGCCATAAATTCTGAGGAAACTGTCTAATGACACTATAATTTGCAGTCACACAGAAGGCCCTATGAAGGCTGCATAATGCCAAGATCTCTAGTTGTTTTCTTTGTGAAAAATTAAATTGAGAGTGCTATGGTCTTGTTTCCCCTGGATTTCTTATGTATAATGCAAGAAAAGGTCGGGTCTCTTTCATGTTGGTCCCCCCATGGTGGGTGGGGAGGTGTATTGCAAGGGAAACACTTGAATACCTACCAAGTGCGCTCAAGTCTGTGGCTCTCAAAAGAAGTATGGTACAGATGGCTAAAGTCTTGTCTGTTTAAACAGCCTTGTCCGTTATATTTGCATAACGACAGGAATTGTCAGAACTGCAGCTCCAGGTGCTATAATAAAAGTCCAAACTCATGGAGTCCCTCCTCCCAGGGTGGCTTTGTTTCTTGTAGACATTCATCATGGCACTGAGCTGGCAGTAGGAAATGAAGACCCAAAACCTGAGCTCTGGTAACAGGCAGGTGGTCTTTTTTCTTCAGTGAAATCCATGTCCCCAGGTGGAAGTTTTGTATGTTGATCACCATGTCTTAAGCGGAATGATGCCCCATTTCCCCACCATTAAGCAAGTTTTCTTCAGCTTTCATCAGCACAGGAAGCAGCATTTGGACTTCCTCTTTCCAGTTGGGTGTTAATGTTATTTCTACCACTGTGTCAACTTTGACCCCTTCCTGAGGAGTAGGTGAAGAGCACATATGTGCATGTACATTTCCACCTGTGGCGCAAAGCCCTATTATCAAATGCTAACATTTCAGCAGCAAATCAGTCTTTATACTGATCCATGCAAAGAGTGAGCTGAACAGCCTCTCTGTCTGACACCACTGCACAGGGCTTTGCTGCCCCAGGCTCTCCCTGACACTTGGGTCCTGAGCAGGACTCACCTTTTCTCTTTCTCAGGCTCTAGCAACTTGGTGCCATCATGCAGGATCCCTCCAGACCTGCCTTCTGGGGACACCCCCTTTGCCTTTCCTGGAATTAACTCCAATTAGCCTTGCTCTCAAGATCCCAAAAGTGCCACCTACCATCGAGCCAGCAGCACGTGGTCCCAGCTCCTGGGACCGGGGGCATTATCAGTATGTTTGTTCATTTTATCAAAGGCTCTTGTTTTCTCCAAAGCCCTACTGTGTTTAATCTGTGACATATATCAGACATAAACTGTTCCAGCATCACAATTACTTCAAAATATTACTTTTTCCTCCTTAATTAGATGGCAAGCTCCTTAAAACGTAACCTTTGGGACATTGCTCAGCCTAAAGATGGACAACATTAAATTCAAGATTCCCAAAATACTGGGTTAAGACTTCAATTTACTTATTAAAATTAATCCAGTTGAAATACTGGGATTTATAAATCTCTCATGGACATTCCTACTTAGATTTGAAATCCATGCTTCCTTTCTAGGCACTTGGATTATGATACCTGATTACGGGGCAATATGTTGACATATGAACAAAGATTCTATGTGAAAGGGCTTTGTGTCGTTCCCAGCAATCTGAAATAATGAAAGTAAAAAAGGAAAGAAAGAGGGTGGGAAGGAAGGAAGGAAGGAAGGAAGCAAGGGAGGGAGGAAGGGAGGAAGAAAGGAAGGAAGGAAGGAAAGTCCTCTGGCCCTCCAGCCAGGGCCAGTGGAGGCTGAGAGAGGTCGTATGGATGGCAAGTGTGAAGGGAGAGGTGAAAGGGGGAAGGGGAAAACAAAGAAGAGAAAGAAAAAATGTGATGGTAAAAAAAAAATTGGAAACAAAGTTTATGAATATAGGGGGTGGGGCAGGGAAATGGGAAAAAATGAATTAAGACACATCATGTACAGGTACACATCCTCAATGAGGAATGTGATCATAATGTATTCCTAAAATGTACCGATAAACTCAATAAAGGGAAAAAATAAGGACTACAAAATCAAAACTATTCAGTGTATGGATGCGTCATCTGAGGTTGGAGTTCACAGACACACAGACCTCCTAGGCCTCTTGTAGGGATCAGACATAAACATAGTGAGTGCTTAGAATGTAAGCGTCTGAGGAATGGAGTCCAGGAACTTTGACTGAGCTACATCCCCAGGCCTTCCTTATTTTGTAGGTTGAGAAAGGGTCTTGCTAAGTTGGCTAGGCTGGACTCAAACTTGTAATCTTCAGTCTCCCAGAGCACTGGGATTGAAGGTATATTGTAATATGCCCAGCTTTCTTTCGCCTTTAAGCCTTTTGGCTTTTGTGCCACTCTTATTTTACAGTCTCACCCTTTCTGTCTTGGAAACATTGCAGTTTTTGGTTCTGTCTGCCAAAACCAACACTAAACAACTGCAGTTTTGAAGATGTTGGGGCGTGTCCTTGAGCCTCTGCATCCCCAGCTTCATGTTCCTGGCATCAGGATGGGGATGATTGTTGATATACATAGGCCACAGCTAATTCCATGGCCTCTTCTTCACTGGCCTTAAAATACTGGCAATACTGAGGGTCCCTATGGTGCCTGTGACTTTGTCTAGCTCCCACCTGAAACCCTCTTTTCTGGCACCTGCCCCAGTCCTGTCCTACAGTGGGACAGTCCTCTCTCAGCACCCCCTTAGTGAGCTGCTCTCTGCTGCTACTTTCTCCGGGCACCTTCACCTCCCAAAGGTCATGCACCACCCCTGTTCAGCCCACTCCAAGACCAGGCACCACTTCCTGTCTCATAGCTGACTCCAGCTGCCCATGCGGGTACTGGTTGACCATAAGTTAGCAGCAATCCCTGAACATCCTCCTGAGTTCCACCAAAGTTTGTGCCCTCTGACCTATGCCTTCTGACCTGTGTGAAGTCACTGAGCTGCCTGACTGACAGAGCATAGTCTTATGGGGAGTGTCCTCAACCACACAAAACAAGCCCACAGGAGCAGTCTTGGCTGGCCTCCCTTATCCCAGAGAAACCACTGGGTGGGTCTTACAGAATCCTCAGAGCCAAGCAAGGAGGCAGAAGGAATGACCTTCCTGGATCCATGATGCTCCATTCTTGACAGCTCAGCTCTCTTTTAATATTAATATTAATACCATTTCTTGATTTGCTGGTAGAGAGAAAAGGAACCCTTCTCCACTGTTAGTAGGAATGTAGACCAGTGCAACCACTGTGGAGATCAGTGTGGAGATTCCTCAGAAAACTAGGATGAGAGATCTCTTTGACCCAGCTATTTCCCTGCTGAGTACTGTCTCAAAAGAACTAAAAGCATCGGACCACAGTGACATATGTGCACCCATGTTTATAGCGGCACAGTTTGTGATAGCTAAATGTCAAATGTCCATCAACTGGTGACTGGATAAAAAAGATTTTTCAAATAAAAATATGTAAAATGGAATACTATTCAACCATGAAAAAGATAAACTAGAGACATTTATAGCTAATTGGATGAAAATTGAGATCATACTCTTAAGTGAAATAAATAGGAACAGTGTAAATCCTGAATTGTTACCCTGGGGTGAGAAATTGTGTAAAGGAGGACAAAAATGTATAATAGATAATGTGAAATAGGAATAAAAGTTTTAAGGGGAAGGACAAATAGGGTGGGGAGGTGAGAGAAAGGAAAGAAGGGAAAAAAAAATATAAGAAAAGGAAAAATATGGAAACAAAGTTTTTGTAAATGGAGAGGAGTGGAAGGAGGGGAGAGGAATAGGAAAAAGCAAGAACCAAGATACATCTATAGGTACAAATTCTCAATGATGAATGTGATCATAATGTGTACCTAAAGTGTATCAGTAAACTTAATGAATTAAAACTACTGATGCCATTTCAAACAACCCGATATTAACAGATCAGGCAGACTGAAGGGGGCATTTTCATTTCCAGATATTGAGATCTCTTAGTCTTTGAGCAAAGTAATTCAAAAAGTAAAAGTAGACTGAGTCCTTAGGGACCCCTGATATTCTCTCTCTCTCTCTCTCTCTCTCTCTCTCTCTCTCTCTCTCTCTCTCCACTCTCCAGGTAGTGTGCTGCCCTGCAGGAAACTTTTTTAGTTCAGTAAGCAGAAACATTGACTTGAATCTTTTCCAGAATTTTCTAAAGGAAAATTTCAGATATCTATGCAAATAAAAGTACTATAACAGACACCAACATACTGTAAATATAGTTTAAGAGATAAATAGGTTTCAGTTTAGCTGAACACACACTTACTTACATTGGCCATTGTCCTGACTTTGATATCTCTCATTCCTGCTCATTTCTGTAATTTACTGCATGTGTTCTAGGCACTATATAATACTGAAGTCAAGTTTTTGCACATTATATACCTGAAGCCATGCTCACTCCATATCATGTTTATGAGATATGCTGTATTGATCAATATAACTTAGCTTCTCCCATTCACTTTCCTGCGCATCTTGTGTCTAGCAAGCAAAAGCAAGGTACATTGCAGTAGGAATAACAGAAGGTGGCAAAAATAGCAAAAGTGACTTGGAGCCTAAAATTTAATTTTCTACTGATTTTGAGAAGATCACGTTCAAATGTATGAGAATTCTACTTGTCATTTTTGTTCACTTTTTGGAATGCATGAGTGTTTTTAACAAGGGTAAGACTTTAATTCTGTAATTTTTGGTCATTTTTGTGGGTAAGTTCCCCAATTTGCTTGTGTGTGTGTGTGTGTGTGTGTGTGTGTGTGTGTATGTATATGTATATATATATATATATATATATATATATATATATATATATATATATATATATATATATATATATCTTATCATCTAACAAAAGAACTGTCCCTCAGCCTCATGAAGCTGCATGAGTCACCCAGGCATTTACAAGAATGCTGATTGGGACAGGGCAGTACATGCCTATCACCTTCCTTTCCTGGTGGACATGGTCGATTAGTCATCCCCTTCGGTGAAGGCAGTTATTAATCTACCACTCATCTTTTTTTCATTTTATTCACTGTACATAACAAGAAAATCTTATTAAACATCTTCCTGAAGGCCAGAAAACAATGTTCCCCGTATTTCCCACATCTGCCCACCTGCCG
Source organism: Petromus typicus (assembly GCA_004026965.1). NCBI lineage: Eukaryota > Metazoa > Chordata > Mammalia > Rodentia > Petromuridae > Petromus > Petromus typicus. Next base: position 27,714 of record PVIR01002069.1, read on the forward strand.
GCCTCAGTACAGAAGAGGAAGCAGGTCGGTGTAAGTCATCTTCTGATGACTTTTGGTCTGAGCATCCTCTCTGAGATGTCTTCAGATTTGTCTCAGCGTTTCTGTTGTGTGATCTGCAGAATTCACCTTTCTAAAGATCTTTTCCTGATCTTAGTCCTTCATATCAATACCCATTCTTGTACAGTATTTACCCAGATGGTCTTATACTCTGTAGTGAGTTTGTGAAGTGAAACTCATTCTGAGATTTTGATAACTGAGCTGTGACAACAGTTATAAACTTGGGAGGGCAGTTTTTCTGATGTAAATATGCTGCCTCCCCAGACCTTCCCACATCTGTTGCCCTGGCCACCTCTCCTTGACTACTGATAGGTTGGTTGAAACTCTGGGTCTGCCACTCAGGGAAGCAATGTCCAGTGGAGACAGGATAAGTCCTGGCCATCAATAGGAGGATGGGGGAAAGACAGAAGAGAGTCAGGAAGGGGATATACTTGGATGTTGTGTCTTGTGTCTAGATATCCCCACAAAGCCTCATGCATTTTCAGAGATGGCTGGATCTACAATATACGATGCTGAGATTAAGGATATATGATTACTGTAGCAGTCCACTGATTGGGTTGGCACCAGCCTGACCCTGGCAGCCTAGATAGAATATAAAAGAGGCAGAAAGCAGTTGTTGAAGTCCCTTGCTTGCCCTCACCTGCCTGCTTGCTGTGAACTATTTCTCCACTGTGATGGCTCTCTGCCATGCCAACCCTGCCTTGGAGCCAGCCAACTATGACCTGAAACTTCTACCAACTATAAGCTTTGGATACCAGGTATTTTGTTTCAGCAATGAGAAAAGTAACTAACACATTTGGTGAGTGTACAACCCTTTCACTCCCCACATTGTTCCACCCTCACAGTGCTGGGTCCTGGTTCCTCTTCCTGTCTCACTGCATAGAGCTAGCGGGCTTCCTCCACTTGATGCCACGGAAAGAATACTGTGTACACAGAGGCCCTGAGCAGCCCCTGTTTAGAGCTTTTACCCCCACAAACCACCTGTGATTCCATCTGTGATTAGCTCCAGGCTATTCAAACATCCTGTAGCTCAGAGTTATCTGATTTCAGCTTCTCCATCCAGAATTCTGCAGAAATTTATTATTTCCAGATATAGCTGAACTTATTATTCTTTTGTTGTCCTATAAATATAGGACACTATAGAGTCCAGTCTTCATTTTGCATCCCTTCCACCTATCTGCAAGCCTCTTGGAGTTGCTGCTGTAAGAACATAGATGCCTGAAGGCAAACACACAGCTCTACATTATGTTGCCTGTGAGGATCCCTTCAGCCAGGCTTGGGAGGAAGATGGCAAGGAAGGAGCATCTGAGGAAGCCAGAGTGCTCAGCAAGCCCCCCTCGGCCCCAGTTTGGCCCACAATCCCCTTTCCTTCTTGTGCCTCTCTCTTCTCAACAGTGTTTCATTTGCTTTCTGCTGAGAGGTGAACAATAAGGGGTAACAGCAACGACTGTGGTCATTGGGGCCTCAGTCAAGCTGAAAACAGCCCGGGCACTGATCCAGACTCACAGAGGAGGGCCAGAGTGGGTCATCTTTGGAGAGAGGAAATACCCTAAGCACCGAGCTTGTCTGCTTGCATGATCATCGTGGTCTCACAGGTGACCAACAAAACAACAGGACCTGGGTGCTGGAAGCCAGTGGCAGGACCGTGTGCACCAGGATAGGCAGAGCAGGGAGCCGATCCTGGGGACTGAGGCATCATCACCAGCTCCTCGGCACGGAAGTGCATTTCTTGCCCAGTGATGACTAGGAATAGTTCTTGTCTCCTGATTTGAAATGGCTATTTGATGCTATTAGTTGAATCCAAGAAAATTTGTGAAATTTTTCATTTATATATATTATCCATTAGAGCTATTGTCTTGTATATTACCAACTATAAGATCATTGTGCTGCAGAAAGGTCCTTTCTGAAGTCTCTTAAATTTTAGTGTACTTCTCTTCCAATAGTAGATGTCTTTGTCTGCAGACTCTGCAGCTTACAGGTTGGCTACTCCCCTCTCCCTGTCCAGGCTGGCTTCCCCGTGGCCTCCGCCCATTCTTCACAGCACAGCTCTCAGATTTTAACCCATCCAAAGCCTTTTTCCTTCCTGTAAGATTAGACACAGGGATTCTGAGGATTCTGTACCCAGACCCTGGTCTAAATGTCGAGGCTGATCATGTTTTAAGCTTTTCAAAATTGTTTTTCTACGGTGACAATAAATTCCAAGGGCACTCCACTTCCAGAGGTCTTCATGTGGTTGGCATGGCTGTGTTCACCCAACCACCCCGACAGGGACAGGATCCCATTCCTTCTGTGATGACAGCACACAGAAGAGCACTTCCTCAGGTTAGCTCTTCATTCATCCACCCTCACCATTCTGTGGCCCTTTGCGTGTTTTCCTTGTTGGTAGCTCCTATAAATACACCACAGCTCTGTTAGTGTTGTTGATGTTAGATTGGTTTCCTGTTTGGAAGTATGGATCTCAGGATCGTTGTCAAACCAACAGCCTTCTGGGAGGTTAATCTCTGAAGTTCCTGGTGTGTGAAAATATGGGGAAGGGTAAAATAGTATCCACCATCTGTGACTTAACAGCTTTTTGTGTTTTTGAGACAAGAGACACTTACAAGTCGGTTTCTGAGGAATCAGCATCCCCATGGACAAGCTTGGTCTAGGAATGCCAGGGCCTGGCCTGCTTCCCTGTCTTTGAACCAAAGGTTCTGAAATTGTGACACAGCTTTGTAGAATTACAGAGCGCAAAATTACCATTTTGAACTCTTTGTTTCCCTGGATTATAAAACAAAGGTAGAACTCTTAGATTTAAATTATTGGATTAGTTAGTTTAAAAATTAATGCAAACATCCCAGAACCAGTGACCAAATTTCTTTATGTTATATTATTTTATCTCTTTTCTTTATATTCCCATTGTTTCTTTGCATTTTAATGCACATGGAATAGAAATAATTTTGATGTTCTTATATCAAAAAAGGTGTTTTAAGACAGATGTCTGAAAAATCTATGTGTTTGGAATGGCATGCTTTTTATTTTTGACTTTTGACATTTAATTTTTAAAAGATACTTGTTATAATTATTGAAAATATGCATTTTCTATAAAATTATGAGAGAAATAACAGAAAAACTCAAATAAAAGTTCTCCTTTTAATACTTTGTAACGGTGATTCCAGATGACTGTGGATTGAGATAACACAGTTTCTCGAACTCTCTATCTCTTACCCATGGTTTTATATGCCACTTTGATCATATGTTCTTTTTTTCATGTAGTCTTAGATTTACTTATCTGTTCACCTTTTTCTTTCTTTTTTCTTTTTATAAAGAATATTTCTTTCAAAACCTTAGTATCCAGAAGTATATATTGAGGTTTGATTAAAATTCAGTCATTTTTTATAATCCAGGAAAATCAACAGTGGCAGTCCTCTGCGTTCTCTGTCAATCTCCCATGTGCTTTCTTTTGTTTTTCTTCTTCTTTTTTTGGTACTAGGGATCAAACTCAGGACCCTGAGCCTTTTGGTTCTTATACTACATTCAGAAACTGCTCTTCAGGTCCTTGTATCACCCGCCTCCGTACTGGCCTTTTGTGCCAACATTTCATCACAGGCCAGGTGAGTGCTAAGCTTGGAACCCTGTTCCAAAATTGTCCATTCTGTCTTTTCATATTGAATTTGACTTTTGAATATACTTTCTTTACAAGTTTACGCTGAACATTTACTCTTAGACCTTTACCACTTCTTTGCAGTGACAATATTCAAAACCTTTTCTCACCCTCCTTGACTTGAACGTACATGACTGTCCTCTGTAGTGCATTAACCAGATGGATTTAGTCTTTGTCAATCAGTGGAGATGGCCAATCCAGCCTTGCATCCTCTGCGCGCTCCAGCAGCCTGTGATCTCCTGCTGTCCCAGCCTCCTCCTGGACACCCCCAACTCAAACTGGCCTTGGATGTCCTTGATGATCTTATCATGATCTTATCTCTCCAAGTCAATAATACTTCTGTTATTCTATCTTTATTACCTGAATTTACATTATATACAAACTACTGAGTTGGAGATTTTGAATTTTGATATTCCACCAAATATTAGTTGTGTGGGCCTAAACATTTCCTAAAACTACGTGAGTGATATAGTCTGATCTTTGTTTTTAATGAAGAGAAGTTGGAGTCATTGGTGACACAGACCTTTATTCTATTAAAAGTCAGTATATAGGAGCTTGAATAAAATATGAAAATCTAGTGCTTCCTATACTTCCTAACTTAAATATACAAAGATAGAACAAAAGTCCTAAGTGTAGAATGCTGTCATTGGTGAAGCATGATCAACGGGAGCTATTTCTAGAGGGGAAGTGTGGGACTCCTCAGTACCCCACCGAGAATAAAGGCTGTTCTAATCAGGGAGGTCGGTTGAATGGGCTTGTAAATCAGCTGTCTTATTTTTTCAATTCTAGTGTCAATATGTAATGGCAGTACTCTAGGACATATATTCACAAAACTGCACGTGCAGTCTCAAGGCTAATACCTCCCATCCGTTTTCTCTGATCTGTGAAAATGAGCCCAGGTTCCCTGGGGAGAATGGAATAGTTTTCATCTCCTATAGAGCTGTGGAGTCGACCTTTCTCCAAACTGGCTGTCCAACATGAATTGACCTCAGTGTTTGCTGATGGTAGGAGGGAAATGTTCCCATAGCTAATGTTTTGATTTCATTCTGACCATCTGTTCCCAGAAGGCCTGAGATGTCTTTTAAAATACTTAATTTGAGACAATAATGACCACCCAGTGTTACTAATTTGGGCTGAAACTCATTCCAAGCCTTGCCTTCTGTCCTGGCCAAAGCCACTCCATGTCACCTACCTTCCCGTGGCCTCAGCCACCCGCTCCATCTCTTCCCAGTTGGCAGTTTTCTAAGGAAGCACTTGTCTCTTTCTCAGCCCCTAGTACAGATAGCCTGGCCTCTGCTGGTTGGATGCACTGGGAACAAGGAAGGAGCTCAGTTTGCCATAGCCTGTACAACATGGTATAGTGCCACCTGGTTGATTAGAGTCCCAAAATTCCAGGAACTCCGTATCTGTGATTAAAGCAGCAATAGAAATCGTTGATTACAGGGAACTGACAAGAGACTCTACAACACAGTCAGTGGTTCTGGGAGCTGAGATGTGGGGGCCCAGTGCTGCCTTGGCTTGGTTTTCTGTAGGGCAGAAGAAACTCTTAAGTGCTAACACTGCCAGCCTGGCTGGGGACAGATGCGTGGGGCGGGCTGGATGCCTCAGCTGGGAGCTGTGGGTTCCACGCAGGGTCTGTGCAAAGAGCAGTGAAGGGTTCTTGTTCTGCAGAGAGGAATTGTCTGAGACCCCAAGTTCTGTGTGCACAGGAGCCTATGCAGTCTTTCTTTCTTTCTTTTCTTTCTTTTTTTTTTTTGTGATAGTAGGGATTGAGCCCAGGCGTTTTGCACCAAGCTACATTTTCAACTTCCTTTATTTTTTATTTTAAGTGAAGGTCTCATTATGTCACCTAGTTATTCATGCTGGGTTTGAACTTGTAATCTTCAGGCCTCAGCCTCCCAAGTAGCCTTGTTTATAGGCATGTGCCACTCTTGAGTAACTTGCTTCTGATCGCACTTCAAAATAGAAATTTGTGTTTTATTTATTTATTTACTTAGAGACAAGATCTCAGTATGTACCCCAGGCTGGCCTTGAACTCATGGAGATCCTCCTGCCTCGGCTGCCCGAGTGCTGGGATTATAAGCATGCACCACCACTCCTGGCCTGAAAATAGGAACTTGTTTCCTTGAGCAGCTGTCATATGTCAAACACTATACATGGTGCTCTGAACTGTGTCTCAAAATTTAAAATTCCTTATTGAATCTGCGAAACTTCCTAATATAAATGTTATTATCTACACCATCCTAATGAGGGAGAAAATAACAAAGTTGCATGTGTGTCTGCAGGCTAATACGGCTCATCTTTTTTTCTGTTCTGTGAAATGAGCTCAGGTGCCCCAGAGAGGGACAAAACGGGAAAATAGTGGAGAGGATGGAATCCAGCTCAGGGTCCGTGCATGTAAGACTAGGTTTCTCCCCAAAGTGAGCATGTTTCCATATGCTAATCAGCTTCTCCTTCCTGTAACAAAATACCTGGAGCAGTTCAGTGACTTACTGAAGGAAAAGTTTATTTAACTCACCATTCTGGAGGTTCCAGTCCAGGACCTGGCAGCTACAACACTTGGACGCTCTGAGGATGGTGCTGTGTGTCGGTGGTGGGAATAGGTATGGGGCACGGTGGCTTATTTCACAAGCCAGGAGGCAGAGAGAGGGAACAAAACTGGGCACACCCCCTGTGACCTACAGATCTCCCACAGACTTCAGCTCTTAAAGTGTCCCCTACAGTACCTCCCTGGGGCAAGTACTTGTCCTTGAGGATGAGGCTGTATACAAATGGGCCTCTGGAGGCACTTATCCAGTTGTGACACTCTGGGCCCTGCACACACGTGCATGTGTACAGACTTGTGTACACATGCAAATATGTGTACATGCAAACATGAGTGCATATGCACACGTACCGCGTACATGCGCATGCATGCACATAGGTGTTACACACATAAGTAGACATAGGTGTATGCAAACTCACTGAGAAGATTTCATTCTACTCTCCCTCTTTAACATAGGGCAAACTCTTTGGATGTCTTCCTAGCTCATTTCAAACCTACTTAGAGTAGTGACGATGAGGGTGTCTGGGTGGGCTGAGTTCCTGCCTGGCCACTGATAGGGCACTTGGTTTCTTTCAGCTCCATATTGGGAGGCAAAGGGATAGTCCTTCCCGCTCCTTTGAAAGAGGTTCCAATTTAGTTTATGGCACTGAAATTCCTTATCACTGGAATCTCAGTTTCTATTCACTTTATTCCAGGAAGTTTCCTAAAAGAAGCCTAACAAACTTCTCCCCCAGGGGAGACATCTAAGTTCTCACAGTGGCCAGACAGGATAAGAGAGTCCAGGAGTACTACAGAAGGCAGTGAGTGGAGAGCAGAGCTGTGGAGGCTGGACAGAGAGGCTCAGGCTTGGCTACATTTCAGGAAGAGCGAGCCTCCCACTTGTCACCTAAAGCTACAGTTTTTCAGAGAATCAAGCCTTCCTTATACTTCTGCATTTACTTACATAGTGCGTTTTCATCGTGTTTATTTTATGAAGATTTGCTTTCTGGATGTGAAAGATGCTGTATTGTGGCATGAGATACTCAAGAAGGACTGAGTGCCGTCTTCTGAGTGCCTGCTTCCTCTGCCAGGTACTGCAGCTGGAGTCTGAGCACTTACACTTGCCAGTCAGGGTCGGATCTCCTCTTCTTGCAGTGGCAGGAGCTAAATTCAAGAGCAAGTCCTGGCCATGCTTGAAGCCACCCTGGAGGATGATGGGATTGAGACTGATCCAAAGCAGATTAAGGCTCTGGCTTGTTTTAGTTATCTACTCCTCACAGGTAAATGCCCCAGGATATGGGTGTGGTCAGGAAGGCCAGACCATGAGGGCTGCAGAGCTGCTGGGGCTCCTGGTTCTGCCTTGTCCATGCTCCAGGATGAGCTCAGGATAAGATTTCAGGGAGCCAGTCAAGGAAAACCTATCTCCTGCCTGTCTACTTGTCTAAGGTCAGAGTTCCTGAGCGGTGGCTTCTTCCACATAGGGATCTAGGATTCCAGGCTCCTTTGTCCTCTAGCTCATCAGCCCAGGATGCATCTGGCTTCTTTTTCTTTCTCTTCCTCCTTCTCCTCTTCCTTTTTCATTCTTCTCCTCTTTCCTTTTCTTCTTTCTCCTTCCTCTTCTCCTTCTCTTTGGTTTTTTTTTTTTTTTTTTTTTTTGAGTACCAAGGATTGAACCTGGGTCTTCCACTATGTTCTTCATTCCCAGCCCCATCTTTTTAAAATTCTGAGATAGAATTTTCCTAAGTCTCTAAGCCAGTCAAGCTAGCTTTGAACTTGTGTTCCTCCTGCTTCAGCCTCCCAGAACATACACATGTGCCATCATGCTGCTTAGAGGAACATCCTTTGCTCCTGTTCCACGACCAGAATTAGTCACGTGACCATTCTTGGCTGCAGAGAGAACTGGGAATTGGAGCACTGCAGCCCCATCTGCAGTGCGAGAGGGTGGATCCTGGTAGGCTGCTGGCTCCCTCAGCCAGCATGTGTTGAAGGAATCTTGCTGGTTCACATTAGATCTGTCATTGCTTCAGAATAACCAGCAAGTCATCTTTTCCTTCATTTAAACACAGAGTAGTTTATTGGCTTTACTTTTATTTTTTTAATTGAAATCTTTATTGGTATATTTCATACATACATACACATCATGATTGCACTCTACAATGGGAATTTGTACCAGTATAAGACACAACTTAATTATCATTTTTTCCCATAGCCCTACCCACCCTACCACCCCCCTAGAAACATAAAATCTGTTTCCTTTCTTTTTTGTTATAATCTCATTATTCTTCCCCCTTCACCCTACTTCACTTAGAGTATTTTCTATTTCACATTATATAACATACAATTCTAGAACTCATTTACATCTTTATTTTCTCATACCAGAGAAAAGATGCGATATGTACCTATCTGTGATCTATTTATTTCACTTATGAGGATATCTTCAAGGTATGTCCATTTAAGTATAAATGATTCAAACTTATCATTTTTTATGGCGGAGCAATACTCCATTCTGTAGAAGAACCACACCTTTTTTATCCAGTCTCCAGTTGATGGACATTTGGGTTGTTTCCAAGATTTAGTGATCGCAAACTGAGGTGCTATAAACATGGGTGCACATATGTCACTGTGATATAAGTCTTTTAATACTTTTGTGTATATACCTAGCAGAGCCGGGTCTATGGCCGGGTCAAATAGGACTTCCAATCCTAGCTTTTTGAGGAATCTCCAAACTGATCTCCACAGGGCTTGTACGAGTCTACAGTCCCACCAACAATGGAGAAGGGTTCCTTCTTCTCTACAGCCTCACCAACATTTGTTGCTGGCTAATTCTGAAATGGCAGCCATTCTATGTGGATTGTGATGAAATCTCAGTGTTGTTTTCATCTGTATCTCTCGAATGACTAATGATGTTGAGCATTTCTTCATATGCTTCTTAGCTGCTGTTACTTCTTCCTCTGAAAAATATCTGTTCATTTCAGATGCCCATTTTTGAATTGGGTCTTTAAATTTGGGTGGGCTGATTTTTTTGAGCTCTTTATATATTCTAGATAGTAACCCTTTGAGGAACAGCTGGTAAAGATTTTTTCCCACATTGTTGGTTGCCTTTTTGCACTGTTGGTGGTTTCCTTTGCTGTGCAGAAGCTTTTTAAAAGAATGAGGTCCCATTTGCTGATTTCTTCTGCCAATTCGTGTGTTACAGAGATTTTGTTCAAGAAGTCTTTCCCTAAGCCAATGTCTTTAAGAGTTTTACCTAACCTGTTTTGCAGCAGGTTTAGAGTTTCTGTTTTAATATTTAGGTCTCTTATCCACTTTGATTTTAGCTTGGTACATGGTGGAAGAGCTAAATCTAGTTTTTGTCTTTGGCAAGTTAAAACCCAGTTTTTCCAGCACCATTTGTTAAAGAGGCTATCTTTCCTCCATTGAGGATTTTTGGCTCCTTTGTCAAAGATGAGGTGGCTCAGTGTATCTGGAGTAGTTTCTGGATCTTCTAGTCTACTGCATTGATCTCAGGTCGTTACTTTACCAGTACCATGCAGTTTTTATCACGGTGGCTTTATAGTATTATTTCGGGTTCGAAATAATTGTAATAATGTGTTGTAATACCCCCCACCATGTCCCTGTTGCTTAGAATTGCTTTTGCTATTCTAGGTCTTTTGTGGTTCCAGATAAAAGTTTGGATTTTTTTCTCTAGATCTGTGAAATATGCTGTTGGGATTTCAATTGGGATTACACTGAATCTGTATAGTACTTTTGGGAGTATAGCCATTTTGACGATATTGGTTTTTCCTACCCAAGAGCAAGATATGTCTTTCCATTTTTTGATATCATCTTCTATCTCTTTTTCAGAGTAGAGGTCACCTCCTTTGTTAGATTGATTCCTAGATTGAGATAGATTTGTTAGATTGATTTTATTTTTTGGGGTGCTATTGTGAAAGGGACTGACTCCCCAATTTCTGTCTCAGTGGATCTACTGTTTGTGTATACAAAGGCTATTGATTTTTGAACGTTGACCTTGTAACCAGCTACGCGGCTAAAATTGGCGATTAGGTCCAGCAGTTTTTTTGTTTTTGTTTTTTGTTTTTAAGGTTTTTTGAGACAGGGTCTTGCTTTGTGGTTCAGGCTGGCCCTGAGCTCAGCCTCCAACTCACATCACAGCAATCCTCATGCCTCTGCCTCCCGAGTGCTGGGATTACAGGCGTGAGCCACCATGCCCGGCACTGTGGTATGTGATACTGGTTGCTGCTGGGGTGAGTCTCCATGCCCAGTATTGTTATGTGGTTGCCGGGGATTGAACCCGGGTCCTTGCGCTTGCAAGACAGGCGCTGGAACCACTGAGCTATATCCCCGGCCCAGGTTCATCAGTTTTTTAATTGAGTTTTCACCATTACACTCGCGCCGAGGTTGGAGCTTGCTGACCTATTGGCTTTATTTTTAAAAATTCTCTTGATGTCATATTGCAGGTTTTCTCTTTAATGTTAAAAAAAATTAACCTCAAAAGCCTAGGCAATTACACATAGTTGTAACATAAAAGGTAGATTCATTAAAATTAGGTTGATGCAAATATTGGAGACCCACACTTATCAATACAGACAAATGAGCAAGACTCTACTTTTCATTGTCCAAAAGGAAGAGAAGCTACAGAGTCCCCGTGTGGATATTTTGATTCCAAATCCAATGTAGTAGTAATTCCCTGTCTTTTTTTTATGCAGCCAGCTATATCTTTTATTTATTTTGGGACATTCTGAGTAGAAAGGAAAATGTGCTAGCTGTTGTCTTCTTTTGGAACGTCACTCTCTGAGCCACATGTCTTAGTAGACACTCAGCCCCACATGTGCAGCCACATTCAGAGCACAGAGACACTGGGGAGCATGAAGGATTCAGCACTAATATACAGTAGAAACCAAACTGTGTTTCTAAGATGTCCTGGTTTGATACTCTGATGTGCCACTGCCCGCCAAGATCTTAAAATATGTCATTACTCAGTGTTGTTATTGGAAACTCCAAGTTTTGCCAAATGTTTCTGAGTTTCTAAACCAGTATCACATTTCAAATAGATCACTCATGAGCTCTCAGTGAGATGCGAATCTTATGGGATGGCTTCTGTGCTCACGGCCTTTCCAACAACCCACATACTGAAAACCTGGTACAGTGATGTAATTCAATACTTTCATATAAATGTTTTGGGGTCCACTGCTTAGGTTCCTTCAGATATTGTAGAGCTACCTTGTATCCATAGAATGCCCAGCCATTTTCATTGATTAATGTCATCCATGGCATCAGTGATCTAATAGAACTATAAAATGTATTTAGAGTATAACTTACTATTGATTCTTAAGAACTAACCTCTCAGTACTGAGTCGGTAATGAAATCACTACACACCGGCGCAGCATGCTGTGCTGTGACTTCCCCGAAGGTCACATGTTGATGCCCTAAACTCCCACAGCTATCCTTGGAAATAGGAACTGTAAAGAAGTCATTAGGGTTAAAGGTAGTGCCCTTCAAGTAGGAAAAGACAGAAGACACAGCCTTTCCACTGTGGGAGGCACAGTGGGAAGGCAGCCACCAGTAGGGCAGGAAAATGGCCTTTGCAAGACCAAACTGGCCAGCACCTCGACCTTGGACTTTCAGGTTCTGGAGCCATGAGAAATACGTGTCTCTTTAAACTTCTGGATCTGTAATATTTTACAGACTTGGTATCAAAAAATGCCAAGATATTTTTCTGTTATAGACCTTATTTCATGGCATAACTGGTCAACAAAGAGCTATAAAATATATTTTAAGATGTGAGTTTTGATTCTTAACTATGACGTCACTGTCACTGCTGGATAATGAAATTAAAATAAATGAATCAAACGTAGAAGCTATGTTTTTCCATAAACTGTGTTACCATTACCTAGAAGCCATGGTGCGTTCATGGATGTGAAATGATGCAGGAAAATGTGGGAACCACTGAACTTGCACATCTCTCTTGAACTGGTGATTGCTTCCCACTGCATGGTGCCTCTGACCCATCAGGGGCATCCACTGCCACAGAGGCAGCGGCGTATCTTTGGTCGCTTGAAGCTTGATTGGCTTAGCTCCAGTTCTTTGTGGCACATTGTTCCTGCAGGACAGGTCCTTTTTTGTCACTGTGGACCAGTGGAGAAGTCTTATTAAATGTGACGGGCAAGAGTCCTAGTGCTGTCCCAGCTGTAGCTGAGAGACAAAGAGTAAGACTCCCTGGCACTGAAAGACCAGTTTCTTCCCCCAAGTGGCTCTCACTCTACACTCTTAAATTGTGCAAGAATTTAATCAGATCCTTGGTCACTGAGCTTCACAGAGGCAGAATGGAGAAAGTCATTTCTGCAGGTCCAAACTGGCAGTGCCAATAAAGATATTCCCTGCTGCATAATAGTGCGTGTGCCCTGCCCACAGGCATGGCTGCACACGCTGTGCAAGCATGACTTCTTCACTATAGGCTCACAAATTAGCACCCAATTATGTTGCATAATTCTTTGAAGAACATGCAGATGTATAAAAAAACTTACCAAACTGCAGTTTCTTAATTAGAATTGATGTTGATATAATTATTTTGTTTTTCCAAGTTCAACTTGTATTTATGCTTTAATTCCATTTTCCCCAAGTGACTTTATTGTGAATAAAACTAGTCAGCCACCATGTTAAGACAAGGTAAAAATTTTAGAGTAGGAAAAATGATAGCAGATAAAAAATAGTATATTATTTTTCTTAAATCTTCTGGTTATTATCCACATTAAATTACTAAAAATATTGAAGTTCAAAACCAACTTATCACTACACTTGCCCATGGTGTAGCTTTTATTATGCAAAAATTTTCTGTTCTTGGTTATGTACTCTGTAAACTGGAATTATAGTAGCTAGCAATTTTTGCATAAGACCCTCTGTGGTAGTTTGCAAAGACCCATGAACTAAAGGCTTGCTCACCAGCCTGTGGAACCACCGGGATGTGGTGGAACCTTTAGCAGGTGGGGCCTAATGGGAAGAAGTGAAGTAACTGGAGATGTGTTCTTGAGAGGGATATGGGGACTCAGTGTCTCCTCTCTTTGCTTCCTGACCACTGTTAGGTAAACAGCCACTGCACGCTCCCATCGGAATGTCCGACCGATGATAGACTGAACCCTCTGAAGCCAGGAGCCAAAATACCTGCTTACTCCTTGATTATCTGTTATTTTCTCACAGTGATGAACAGCTGATGGATACACCCTCTAAAATAAGTTTTCAAAGTCCTCTGGCTATTCCACTCACAAAGAAATCACATACTGAATACCATTTTTTGAATAATGGAAAATTTATTAATGTCTAATTTTTGACATCTTTCCTAGAGCAAAAATAAGTGCTTATTTAATTTTCCAAGGTAATGTGTGTGCATTTACATTACGATATGAATTTTGTAAAAGTTCTCCAAAACGTATTTTAAAGAACCTTCACAGATGGGTGCTTGTAAGTTACAGCCTATGCATCTGCACACAGCTAATGAGATCGCCTGCAGTGGGCAGCTGTGGACAGTGAGTACAGTGGACTGGGAACACACACTGAGAGACTCTCCACTCTGCTCGGAAGTTGGGCTGCCTGGACATGCTAGAGGAAAGATCTTCAGGCTTTATTTCACAAAGGCTCATGCCCCTGCCAGTTGGCATGCAGACTTGATTACCCTGGACAGATGGATCGTTATTTAAAGGCCCATGTATCAGCTCCTCCTAGGCTGTTGCCTGGGCTCCCTGCCCAGTGGAAGGTCTTACCCCTGTGGGTCCTCATTTAAATTGTTTTCTGTTCTAGAACAGGGTGCATCTAAGCACCTTCAAACAGAAGGTGGTATGTGGGGAACACTTGCCCTGAAGGACCTGCCACGTGTAAGCTTGGGCACACCACAGGCCGTGTGGTTCACCTTTAGGTCTGTAGGATACCTAGTCCCACCGTAGGGAGCTCCCCTCTCATGGGCCAGGGAGAGGAGGAGCAAGGCTGGGAGGGAGCATTGCATCCAAGCTGCTTGACCCTGGGTCCAGAGGGGTGACAAGCCGAGAAGAGCAGGAGCCCAGGCCCTGTCTGTGTTCCTCTGTGCCGGCCCCTCAGGGAGGCTTTGCATAATGAGAAAAACAGATAAATGCCAAAAGTAAAAGTGATGTTCAAGCAGCTTTCCAAATAAGAACGGTAGGTAATATGTATATGCACTAAGGAATTTAAATTTCTCATCCTTTTGCTTATCATCAAAAGTAATTGATCTGGGTTTTAGATCTTTAAGTATTAAACATTTATTTTTTCTGATCTTAGGAGGCTAAGGAAGGAGGATTAAATAGTTGAGCACAGCTGAACAACTTCACAAGACCTTATCATAGAATAAAAACTAAAAAAGGGCTGAGTATAAAGCTCAGATAAAAGCCCAGGGCTCAATCTTTACTACTACAAAGTATAAAAATTAAAAAATAGATTTAATGTCCCTTCATAGCATCTGTTCCCACACCCCGACCTGTCAGCTGCTCTGCAGGGCCACACCCTACTTGGGCCATTTGGCCTCTGACCTCTGCTCTTCTCACTGGGGATTTAGAGCAGGGCCAAGGAGAGATGGGAATCAGGACGGTTCATTCAGTCGAATCATATCCATGACACGCAAGGGCTGGTGGGGTCTCCCTTCTCTCAGATGCTTGTGTCTATGTAGGACACTGGCAGAGTCAGGGCATGCACAGAGGAGCCCTACTGGCCCACCCCAGCTGCTCTCATGTCCGGCTCTTGGATGTGCAGTTGGTTCAACCTTGCATCATCTGTGACTCTGCAGCCCAGCAAGCTTGAAGTGAAGACATGGCTAGTCATCAGGGTGGAGGGACGGGCCCCGGGGTCCTGGGGCCTCTGTGTGAGGCAGCAGTGCCCGAACGCTGGAGTGAGCCCTGAGAGTCTGTTCTTTAACACTTTACATGCTGTAAGTTGGTAAAGTACTAAAGAGGTAGCAGTCCATTATAATTATGTCTTCTTCCTTACTTTTTCAACTGCGATATCAGACAAAATATTCTCGAAGTATTTGGTATGTGAGTTATTCACACAGTCAAAAGGGAGGCTGTTTGAAAGTCCCATTCTTAATCTAAAAATAAGATTGTTTTGATGTGATCTGAGATCTTAGAAAGAGGAAAAGATAGAGAACATTAAGTCATGAAATGTAGTAGCATGAAATGCCACAGAACTGGTCTTTTCATGCCAAATGAACTGTTCTCACATTTTAAAGGCCGGCTTTATTCTCACAGTGTGACTCATAATGTTTCCTGATGGTTGATCTTAAATATGCCGATTTCACATGTCACAGGCTGCTCATCCTCTCCAAAACCAATTTTATACTTGGCAACATTTTTATTTAATTTTCTTCTTTAAACAGAACTCTTTTGTAACCAGTACATACAGTGACAATGTGTTTTACAGAGTCACAGTAGAATTGCCACCAAGGTCTGTGGGTGCTCGCATAGCATCCCTGCACCCTTTTGTCCTTTCCAAAGAGACAGATGGACTTGGGGTGACAGTGCCAGGCAGGCTGCACACCTGGGGGACTAGCATCCCTGGAGAAGGGGGTCAGCATTTCTGCCTCAGCATATCCTAGATTTTCTAAGTTTATTTTACTTTGTATAGTAATGTTACTCATAAATGACTGAAAGTAGAAACTAGAACTCAACCATCAGCAGTTACTGAAGAGCATAAACAAATACTTGTAAGATCGTAGCTCCATGCGTGGATGCTGCCAAGTGGCCACCGAGGGCTCTGGCTGGCTCTGGAGCATCCTCTGTTCTCCTTGGTCCCTTCAGCTGCTCACATAGTCCACACGCCTCCACCCTGGAATCATCACTCCTTCTGCTCTGAGCTCTTTCACTATTACTGAGTGTGACAAGCCATTCAGTCAGTTTGAATTCCACATACAGATTCTAGAAGGTTCTAATGCCACACCTCTATGCTGGCAATCGGATGAAGCTGGCACTACATGGAGCCCCGGAGGGACTGTGGCTAAATACATACTGCTGTCTGCACACACAGCAGAGGAATATGGTGAAGTGCATGGCCCTGGGTTGGAGGCACTGGCTCAGCCTGGTCCCAGCACCATGATTCCAGACACCTCCCTGCTGCCTCAGCACAGGTGGGTCCCTAAGAACCAGGCTGGTGAAAACTCACCCTCTAGACTGGGACATCAAGAATGCATTATCGAGCAGCAGACTTTACAGAAAGAACTGTATGGCAGTAGTAGCTAAGAATCTTCAGTGCTTGCTGTCAACATAATTTAACACTTTTAAATGTCACCATCCTAGAACCAAAGCACTCATTGCTGCTCTGTAGAAATGACCAAGCATAGAAAAAGTTTACAATCCTTCCCCAAGTCATACAGCTCCTGAACACTGGCACAAGTGCTTTTCGAATTTTCCTGTTCACTTTCAGAGTTCAGCAGCACCAGACTATGTGAGGCTACCTCGGCTCACCAGGCTGCCTCCTCGAGTGTTGTTCTCTAGGGCTGCCCAGCCATCGACTCCGCCCAAGAGCATCACCTGCGTGTGCAGCCAGAGGACTCACTGGCCAGATACAGGGTGAAAGATATACTTATCTTCCAAGAAGAAGCCAAGAAAGATATACTTATTTTGCAAGTAGTGTTATTAGTAATCAAGTAAAATCAAGCAGATGAAAGTACTCATTTTTGCTATCTATGTAACCAAAATGCCAAGAATAAAAGCATCCATTGTTTGTCAATTCGAAGTGCAGTGGTCACTTGCTGGAAATTACAATGTAAATACAGCTTAAATATTCTCCTGGAGAGCAAAGTAGCCCCTCTGCATCAAAAGAAAATCTAAATTCTGAAATAACTGTTTTTAATCTGTGGATTTGGGGGCTTATTGGACCTCTGAGACCGAACACTGGTAACCAGGAGTGACCAGGACTCAAAGGACCCCTCCTTGGCTGGCAGATCTGGGGCTGGCTTGGCGCAGCAGGGCAGGAGGACCTGGCCCCTGGTAGTGTGAAGCCATGTTGGGCAGAGAAAGGCCATTTCAGGACAATGGTGATGCTGCACAAATCCAGCTACCGGTGGCCTTCAGGGTGTCATGGCCCCTCTGTGGAGGCACCTTATTCCCAGCCTGGACACTTTACCTCGTGTTCCATCTGTGTGGATGGAGATCACTCCGGGAGTCTCTGGAAATACAGAGGCCACCACTGTGGAGGGCAGCCAGGCCTGCAGGGTGACTGTGTGTGTGCAATGAAACAGCAGAGTATGAGCACATGTACTACAGTACACATGTGGGTGTGCCGCTCCATGCAGACTCAAGGGAACAGCAGAAACCAGGAGCAAAATTACTGCTGAGGGGGTGGGGAGCGTAGGAGGCTTCCCTGCCATGGGCTGTCATTGTGTCCCACATGGGCTGTCAACAGGTCGCCTTGCAGGCAGATTGTATTCCACCCACCTCTGATATACCCTAGTATCTCACTTTGCGTGTTGCTCATGTTGTAACTGCTGGGAACCCCATTAATGAGATTCCAAACTAGAAATAGCAAGCAGGGAGGGTAGTATGCTGAAATTTTACCAAATCTAAAAAATAGTCAAAGTTAACTTGTAAATAATGCAAATGGACTTCAAGGAGAATGACAACAGCCTCTGTCCCCGAGAAACTGCCTCACATGCAGAAATTCACTTCAGAAGTCACACTGAGCCTGTACGGGGCAGCCCTGAAGACCTGTAGAAGGATGTTCAGTCCCAATAAGCTCACAATAAAGCCATCTCTCTGCAGCCCACTCATGATGCTTAAAGGCAGGGCCCACATGGCCTCTTCGGACACTCAGGATGGCAGCTTGATGCCGTGGCCTTCCCAGGTCTCATGCCCTGCCAGGCTCAGGAAGCAGGAAGATTTTAACAGCACTTCATTCAAAGGGAAAGGTGAGCTGGCAGTGGGAGCCACGAACAGGATGTCAGAAACCCACACCAGTGCCCTGGCAAGTGGAAAAACTGGACTAAAGTATAAAATCTCCAAGTGGCCTCCAGAAAAATAAAATAGTGAATGGGCAGTGGAGAGAGGTGCTGCCATGACCAACAGATGAGTGATTCTGCCTCAGATATACCCGTTTGCCCCTGTTTTGTATTGACCACTGTTGGCTCAAGTGGGAAGTGACTTCCCACTATCGACAGTATACATACAAAATGTCCCGCCTCCTTTAAACACAGCTCCTGTGTATAAAAGCTATATCATTTCTTGGAGCATGTAAGAAAGTATATTTTAAAACTGTATGAGTTTTAAATTTGTGATGTGAAACTCTCAATAATTGCAATGACTAGTAACTTTTCCCTCTTTTCACCTTAAATTAAAAAAGCCAGATACATGCCATAGCTTAAGGGTCTGGGTAGGACATGTGGAGTTCACAGAAATTTCAGCACTCACTACTGCCTAAGGCCTCAATACTTACCAAATCTATGAAGGGTGGGTACCGGATCGTGGAGGTGGAAAGCGATTCAAGATGGCCAGTGTTTGTTCCTCTTGTATCTTATCTTCCCAGAACAATTTCTATTGTAAATGATGATTCACTGATTAACAAAAGAATTTAATGTTGTTTTTTGATTATTCTGTCTATGCCTAAATATATTTCAATATTTAAAGTATGCAGAAGTGCTATATAGGGCTATCTTTCCTTTTTACATGCTGTCGTTATTAAACAACTAACCTAAGGAGACTTCAGAGTTACAGCAATGCCCATTTACAACAGGAAGGGACGAAATGACAGCCCTTGGCTCTTTAGCCATCTGAGTCACTGCTTGACCTTCACCAGAAGCCCTACACCAGTTCACTAGGAAAAAGAGAGCCTTTAGGCAAAAGCTAGCTCATTGAAACAGCAGTTGATTCATTTCAGAGGAAGAAACCAAATTTCAAAGACAAGAGCAAATGACTGAAGGTTGTAAGCCACCAGGACAAGCAGGATTGGACCCTCCAGGCTCCAACTGCTGGGCCTTGAGTTCCTTTCACAAAAACACATTATCATGAGCTCCTCCATCACCCTGCATCTGGCCAGTGAGTCCTCTGGCTGCACATGCAGGTGATGCTCTTGGGCGGAATCGATGGCTGGGCAGCCCTAGGGAACAGCACTTGAGAAGGCAGCCTGGTGAGCCGAGGTAGCCTCACACGGTCTGGTGCTGCTGAACTCTGAAAGAGAACAGGAAAATTCGAAAAGTACTTGTGCCAGTGTTCAGGAGCTGTATGACTTGGGGAGGGATTGTAAACTTTTTCTATGCTTGGTCATTTCTACAGAGCAGCAATGAGTGCTTTGGTTCTAGGATGGTGACATTTAAAAGTGTTAATGTCCATTTCCATATATGTAAACTGTCCGTTCCTCTGACCACTTTTCTACAGGGGCAGGAACACACCCACATGTTATTGTTTGGGGGCCAGATGTTATCTTTGTTTGTCATTGGCTTTTTCATGCTGCCAATGGACTTTCGACTGTTAGGACCTTTTACGTAGTTAAGTTTCTCTCTCTCTGCCTGTGCTATCCTCTGTAGATCGAGGTCTTCCTGACTCTGAGAGCAGGGATATCCTCGCATATATTTTTCCTGATTCCCATGTCATCTGTGTGAGCATTTACTGTTGAGCCAACTGGAGGGTGTATATATGTGTGACGTCACCTGCACATGCACTCAATTTTTCACTCTGCAGAGACAAAATGCTTCTCCCAGGACCAACTACAGACTTGTGGACGTATATTTCATGTGATGGATTCTTTCTCGTGCATCAGGCTCTAGACCTGGTTCCTGTGAGTGAGGCTAACCTGTCTCCTGTCTCCCAGCAGAGCTCCTGCCTCTCCTCACTCTTGTGACTGGTCCAGACTGTAGCGTAGCTTAGGATCTGACAGCACAGCTTGCCTGTGGTGCTGTTTATTTTTCAAAAATTTTCTGTACTGCTTCCTGTGAAGTGAAGGAGAATGTTGTCATGTTTTACATTCCTGGGGAAGCCAGCCCTTTATACTATAGATACGCTGTGTTGAACATGTTTACTTTGGAAAGAATCATAGTCTTCCCAGCACACGTGTCTCTAATACTCAAATCTACCTTAAACCTCTCATTCTTCCATTTACTTCTTAATATACCTTTCAGTTGTGGGGTCTTCAATATTTAATATCCATCATTAACTATTTAGGAGCCTATACTTAATATTTACTCCTTTGAATGCTATCTGGTACCCTCTGGTATTCACTGTTTTGCTAATTTTAGTGTATAAGAATGGAATTGATCTATGCATACTATTTTGCATCAAGTCCTCTATTATTAGGTCTAATGTGCTTATTTTGGTTTATGTTCTCAGTATGTTGACTACACCAGTGTACCATACGCAAGCTATATTTGTGGTTCATATTTCTATTTCTTTACTTACTTCATTCTGCAGGATTTCTACGAGAGTGTTAAGTAATGGTGGTAATTTTTAATCTTTATAAGTCTTGTAGTTTGGGAGTTATTGTTTTTGCATATCAAATACATACAGTGAAACTTACATTTTGCTGTCGACATGAATTTCTGACTATGGGACAGTGACAGCTCTCAAAAGTGATTCCCTATTGTAAGGACACAACAGACCCCATGGTGTCTTCCCTCTGACCTTATTGGTGAGGCAGAGCAACATCTGCACTGAAAGGTGCTGGACCCTGCTCTTCTCTAGGGGTGGGGACCAGAGGGCCAGGGGACCCGCAGACTCACTGTTGTGGATGGAGCATGGGCACAAGTGTGGAGATCGGGGCCTTGCGATGGCCAAAGCGCTGTGGCCACAGCTGTGAATGTGTACACATCGCCCAGGTCCTGCTATCCTGTGCCGCCACCTCACACATGTGACTTCTAGAATTTCCTTTAAGAGACTTGTTGAATCAGTACTTTTATTCTGTGCTTAAGACTTACAAAGTGCAAAAAGGAGGTCTCTTTTATAAATCTTGCATTCTTGGTGTGGAAGTAGAGTGTTAAAAGTGTGGCATAGTACCCTACTCCCTTGCCTCCCTTACCTCGGTGTAATATAGAGAAGGTGTTTTTTCAGAGAAAGAGCTCAGGCAGTGCATGGAGACCATCATTCCTGTCTTTCTGTACAAGTGATTCACCGTCTCTCCTTTGCTGTATCTCAGAGGCAGAATAAACATTGCTCCAAGGCAATCATGGAGACATAGACATCTGTGTAACTGCCTGTACTGCGTGCCGTGTAGAGCCTCAGAGGCTGGCCAGGAATCTCCCACAGCCCGTCCCTAGCAGTGCAGTCATCAGATCACAGAATGGCTCGAGATGGGGCACTGCTGGCCATGAACTGTGTCTTTCCCATGTCACTCCATTGATTCCTACAGTGCCCACAGGAATGAAGAGTATGAAGCATGAAGAGTACACTGGACATGAAGAGCAGCTACAGTGTGCAGGCCCTGAGTCCTGCCTCAGAGACTAGGGATGGGAGCAGAAGGAGCCAGACAGCTCCCAAGCCCAGCTCGAGCTATGGCTTCTCAGCTCCTGGGGCTCAGGGCCAGCCCAGGCCTTGGAGAGATCCAAGTTCAGAGAGAACAGACCCGTGCACACCTATTCATTTGTAGTAAGTTGCATTTCTTACTCATAGGCTTTTTCCTGGTTTTTGCTTTCAGTAAATTTCTTCAGTAACGAATCCAGAATCTATTACCAACTATGCATTTCTTAATATGTTTAATTTTTAAGCACACCTTGAATGAATATTCACTATTTGTTAAATGAGATGAGACTAGTGGGAAATTACAGAATGAAGGCAGAGTCCAGATTGAAACTGAGATTTCCCAATTCAAAGTATTATCAGTTGCTTTCAAACTATTGTCATTACTGTCCTGTATAGTATTATTCCAGCGACCCTCAGAGTCCCAGTGAGAGAAGGCTCAGGTCTGAGCTGCAGTCACTAGCTACGTGCAGACATGCCATGCCAGCTCCAGAGTGGAGCTGTGTATGGTTAGTGAGGTCTTTGAAATTCGGTATGTTCCAAGAACACTGAGATGAATCAGCCTTGAGATATTGTAATCAGTAAGAAACTTGAGGCTTTTCCTGTGGCTTCAGTGGTGGGGGAGAGACTCAGGAATTCCTGATTTTCTATGAGAAGTTTTCTGTAGATGTGAATCGTTGTGTTTTTCTGAGAAGAAAGGCCAAGGTCTCTTCCTTTTCAAAAAGATTTCTGTCAGTTGAGCAGCTGGAACCATCACAGGCAGCTGGGCTTCCCTTTTCTTTGGTTTCAGGGAGCAGGGAACATCGGGCAGGTGTGATCTGTCCCGCAGCCACACCTGAGGTGCCATTGCCTGGCTTCTAGGAGGTGTGCGCGTGTGGAGCCATTCATACTGCCAGGAGCTATTCCCTAAGAGAGCAGGTTTCAGGTGAAGGAAACAGGCTTCCCTAAGTCATTATTCCCAATGGGCCCTTGGGAAATTTAAATTTAGCGTAGGCTATTGGAAAACAACATGGTTTCCTGTAACGTACACCACTGGTGTATGAAACTGCACCTCAGTGGGGATGCCACAGAGGCTCTGAGTAGACTCCTCAGATCAGATGGTGGAGTGCGTGGCTTCTTTCTGGGGCCCAGAGCAAATCGGTCAGCTGCTGGCTTCCTCCTTTCTGTTTAAGCTGGTTTCCTGGCCATAGTTTGCTATTGGACCCCAGGTCCTATGATAGGCTGGCATTCCCCATGCTTCCCCTCAGGTTAATCTGTCCATCTCTATTAAGACCAAAACTTTCCTGTGGCTGTCTGTTGGTACTGTTGCCTCTTCTTACATAGCTCAGTTTTCCATGTTGGTTCACTAGTCACAGGCCTGAGTCCCCCACTTACACTCTCCTCACCAATCACTCACACCAGAAAACCTAGTGGAGTTGAGCTTATGATGGTGTTAGGCCTGGGGCCCCTGTCATCCTCCCAATGGGCCTCAAGAACCCTGGCTGGGTTTTCCCCACTATGTCTATCCCCACTGTGCTCTCTCTTCCCTGGCTTCTGCAACATACAGCAGTATGTGAGGAAGTGTCTCAGTCAGACCTCTGCTCACACATTGTGCCTTGACAGTGGATAAGAGGCCGGGGCTGTGAGACTTGCACTCTTGCCTTGCCAATGCTGGTGGGCTGTGTGCTGAGTTGGGGCCTCAGCTGCTGGGGCAGGAATGAGTGGGAAGGTACATGGCAAGCCCAGGGTAGATAAAACTTTCATTGTGACACTCAGGTGAGAGTTGAAAGAAGCTCAGAATCTGGCCAAGTGGGCCAAGTAAGGGCTGGAAAGTACCACTGTTAGGCAGAAAACCATTCTCCCTACTGGACTGTCTTGGAGCAGCTGGGCTGGGCTTGGAATCAGCTAGGGAACCTCATCCACACCTGGAAACAGAGCTCTTGGCACCAACTTTGGTGTTCCTGGTGGCACAAGGGTGGCCCCAGTTGGTCCTTGGTTGTAGCATGGGATGCAGAGCCCAGAAGGGAGGAAGCTCTTTACCATGCCTGAGAGATAGTGCCTACACCACTACATGGCATTGTGGCAATGCCAGGACATGGCCTGGGTGCACTTTCTAGAAGTCATTTGCCAATGTAAGCCCTTGCCAGGGTAATCAAGAAGAAAATGGCCTTACCATCTCTGTGTACCTGCGTGACATTATACCTCAGTCAGCACAGTAGTTTAATTCTGAAATCCCAGTCTAGATTTAAATGACATCCTTCCCACCCATTTTATCCCATCCCATCCTGAGTACCATGTGTTTTTCTTGAGAATGCTGTCAGAACCACTTGGCAATTTCATACCAAAATAGGCCACTTTGTGTGTTTAAAATGACCACATCTGTCCCTGGCATTGCTGGATGCAGCAGCTTACAGGCCTGGTGTCCACAGGACTAGCCCCTGGTGACCCCCCAGCTGCATATGGTCCTCACAGAGCAGCATACAGAGAACCCAGCTTAAGGTTCTGCTTGAAGCCAGGACCTTGGCCACCCCCAGGGTCCCCATGGTGGTGGGCTGTGTGCTGTGCAGGGGGCCCAGAACACCTGGTTCCTGGCTCACAGTGTCCGTGCCTGACGTGAGTCTAAACTCTGAGACTGTCTGCTCAGAGATCTGCATGCTGTGAGGATGCCTGGGCCACTGCAGTGAAGGCTTTCAGCTGGGAGAAGGACCAGGATGCCGCTGGGAGGGCTGGTCTTGCACAGAACAGACCTCTGAGCTACCACACAGGACACCGGATCTTGGGGGGCTGAGGAGCCAAGTGAAAATACACATTCCTTGCCTTAGAAGGTGGGTCAGGGGAGCAACCAAGTATGGAGGGGAAGCAAGTCCTTCTCCAGTCACAACCATCTTCCAGCTTAGACAAAGGATCATTCTTTGTCTGGAATGAATGCCTCCCAGTGGTAGGAACGGTTGTGAAAACATTCTTTCGGGTGATTGTGGGGACACAGGTGTCTAGGGAGCCAGCCAGCAGAGGACAGTGGGTGCCCCATGGTTCTAAACCTGTTGTCTTACAGGCCCCAGCAGCTGCAGGACCTGTCATAGGACTTTAAGGCTTTTTTTAAAAATTCAAATCTCTATTGGTACATTATATATACACATCGTAGTCACTTTTAGCATTGAGAATTTGTGCCACTATATGATATGACATGATTTGATTTTCATTTTTCCCCCATTTCCCTGACCTACCGCACCCCTTATATACCTAGGCTGTTCATTTTTTTATTACCATCACATTCTTTTTCCCCTTGTTATTTACCCCTACACCCCATTTTCTTTTAAATATTTTCTTTTTCACAATATCTACTATGTATACTAGAACTCATTTACATCTTCATTTTCTCTTACCAGAGAAAAGTTATGATATTTACACATCTATGACCTATTTATTTTACTTATGAGGATCCCCT
Source organism: Petromus typicus (assembly GCA_004026965.1). NCBI lineage: Eukaryota > Metazoa > Chordata > Mammalia > Rodentia > Petromuridae > Petromus > Petromus typicus. Next base: position 52,794 of record PVIR01002069.1, read on the forward strand.
AAAGGTACATCCATTATGCATGAATGCCTCAATCTTATCATTTTTTATGGCAGAGTAATACTCCATTCTATAAAAGAACCATATCTTCTTTATCCAGTCTCCAGGTGATGGACATTTTGGTTGTTCTCAAGATCTAGCTATCACAAACTGAGCTGTTATAAATATAGGTGTACATATGTCACTGTGATATGAATCTTTCAAATTTTTTTGTATATATTCCTAGCAGGGTCAAATGGGACCTCTAAACCTAGTTTTTTGAGGAATCTCCAAACTGATCTCCACAGTGGTTGTACAAATTTACACTCCTACCAACAGTGGAGAAGAGTTCCTTTTTCTCTACAGCCTCACCAACATTTATTGTTGGCTAATTCTGAGATAACAGCCTTTCTTTATGGGGTGAGATGAAATCTCAGTGTTGTTTTCATCTGCATCTCTCAGATGACCAGTGATGGTGAGCATTTCTTTATGCTTCTTAGCTGCTTTTACTTCTTTCTCTGAAGTGTCTGTTCATTTCAAATGTCTGTTTTTGAATTGTGTCTTTAAATCTGGGTGGGCTGATTTTTTTTAAGTTTCTTATATATTTCCAGAGAATAAGGACTTTTAATCTTTTATGAAGCCCATACGAACTGTTTATGCACATTCAGTGCTTAGATTATTTTTATCATTTGAATAAAATTGGCTTCTCTTTGACACATCCCCATTGTTTAAAACTATTATGTACAGCAGAACATAAAAGGTATCTTTAGTAAGATTTTCATAAAAGACTTATTTTCTTTTACTGTTTTTAAAGTGAAGAGACTTAGAAGCCTTGGAGTGGAAATAGGACTGATGCAGTTGTCACATAAGAGGCAGTTCTGGTGCATTAAAACCCTGTAATATTGAAATCATGAAAGAGAAGGTCAGGAGGCCGCTGCCCTGAGGTGAGCTGGACTCAGCAGGTAGACAGCAGCTCACTCTGATCCAGTCTCTTCCACTCTATTGAAGAAGTGGCAGTTTTCTACTCTGATCCCTGAGGTGGCCTCCTCATGGGTGACCGAGTAAAAGCCTCTTTGTAGGTTGTTACAGTGGTGTCCTGGAGAGCAGTCCCTTGGCCCCGTGGGATGGCTCACATGTGCAGAGGAGCCCACAGTGTCTCCACCCTCCTGGAAGAAGCTGTGGCTGGGAAAAAAGACTCCCTGGGAAGAAAGGGTCACTGAATGCATCGGCACACAGCCTTCTCCAGTGACCTCGGGAAGACACACGAAGTCCTTTTTCTGTGGACTTCTAGACTGTGTCATGTGCACATCAGAAAAACATCTAGTTTATTGTGTCAGAATGAGAAGGTTTCCAGTAGAGAGAAAATATTCAGGACACTTCAGGTTACAGGAAAATATGAGAGACCAAAATGGAAAGGCCAAGCGATCTTCAAGGAGTTGGTCTGCTCTCAGGCTCCTGTTCTTCAGACACCTCTTTATATTGGAGGTGACGCTGGGTGTGGTGGCGCCTTCTGTTATCACAGCACTGTCAGATGTGAGGCAGGAGGATTGCACGCCTGAAGCCAGCTTGAGCAACTGAGCCATTTGTTGAGAACCTGTCTCAAAGTATAATTAAGAAGAAAGAAAATAATGGCTGGGGATGTAACTCAGTACAAAGACCCTGATTTCAATCCTCAGTATCATGTTTACAAAAAAATAAAAAGAAAAACAGACAGTGATCACAAGGCAGAGACAAGAAGAGGCTGTCCCTGGTGGAAAGCAGACATCCTTCCACATAGTTGAGACCCCAGAGCCACGCCCTTGTGACCTGTCATCGCCTTTGCAGTGTGCAGTGTTCAGGATATTCTGGCTTGCTCGTTGGTTCTCAGGGAGGGTGGGAGAGGGGGAGGTGAGGCTGCTGCCCTGTTAAGTCCCCAGTATCCACCTGGGACTTAAAAACCCAGAAGCACAGCTGGGACGGGGGGTGGAGGGGGTTGGCAGTCAGGCAAATCAGTGACTGGACATGGAAGGCATTAAGCCAGCCTGTGATCTGATTATGGGAGAGAGATTTACAAGACACGGGGACAAGACCAGAGGGGAAGCACAGTAAGAAAGAAGCCTGAGGGCTGGGGATTTAGCTCAGTGGTTCCTGCGCCTGTTTTGCAAGTGCAAGGATCAGGGTTCGGTCCCCGGTAACCACATACAATACTGGGCGTGGAGACTCACGCCCAGCAGCAACCAGTACCACATACCACAGTGCCAGGCGTGTTGGCTCACGCGTGTAATCCCAGCACTCAGAAGGCAGAGGCAGGAGGATTGCTGTGATGTGCATTTGAGGCTGAGCCCAGGGCCAGGCTGAACTACAAAGCTAGACCTTGTCTCAGAAAAAAAAAAAAGAAAAGAAACAGGCCTGAGGACCTGGGCACTGCTAAGAGGCTTCTCTAGATCACTGTCCTCAGGAAATGAGATTCACAGCAGGTGAGCCACTGTTCCTGCAGACTGACCCTAGTTCCTGAGCAGAGTGTCCAGGCTCACATGTTTGCCTTCCTTCTGGTGGAGGAGACCTCCTCCTTCCTGTGGAGGAGACCTTCTCATGCTCCGTCTCCACCTGAACATTAAACACTTGTAATTGGTAAAGTGTGTGTGTAATCTGAGCATCAAACCATTTTCCATGTAAATATTACATTTAATACTTGTTTGAACGTTTTATAAATTTATCCAGATTCATGGTCCAGGCCCTACCCCTGTACCGGGGCTCCATGGGCGGAGTCCATGACCATTTTCCTTGGGTCCCCTTCAGCCCTCTTTCAGATATTCCTTTCCCATTATTCTTCCCAAACAAGGTCTAAGCTGCCTGCTCTGTGCTCTCAGGGAAGACTAGTTCTGGGCACCTTTCCCAGCACTCACAGTTTTAGGTTGCCTGTGCCCTGCAGGCCTCTCTGTCAGTTTCCAAACCATGGGGCCTGCTGTGTGAGGCTGCTGATTGGCTACATTATGCCACCTGGGACTCCCTCTCCAGGTCTGCAGTGCCTCGCACTCAGTGTGTCCTGAAAACAAAACGACACATGTCCAGAGAGCTTCGTGCTGTGGTGACCCAGAGCCCCACTCGCAGTTTCCACCCTGCTGTGCAACTGTGCTCCTCTGTACACCTGCTGCTCAGCATGGCCTTTGCCTCTGGGTGGCCTTCCCATTTCTTTTCTACTCCACACTGATTTCCCTATCACCATGGACCTGTGCTTTGTGATTTTTCTCCCCCAGATGCCCCTAAGCATATCAAAGCCTGTCTCTTCTGAATTCTGGTCAACCCTTTCCAGAAGCATTTATTGAAGGCATCATTGTTCTTCCTGCAGTCTTTTGCGCAGTGGCCTGGGATAGTTGTTTCTGTCAGAACAAAGCGAGTATTCTCATTGGAATGACAGTTTTATCTTTCTGTCTCCCTGCACTGTGTAGGTTATTATTTATTGTACTGTAGGCACTTGTTGAGACCTTGAAAGAAATGCTATGACTGCTTGTTCTTGGAAATAAAAATGTGTTGTTTTCCTTGAAACACATTGAAATATGTGCTCAAAATCCAGGAACTTGAACAATCAGTAATAAGATTCTTCCTCTACCCCAACCCCAAACATATGGGGTCAGAAGTACATGCTGAGCTGTATTCGTTGTGCCCTTTTCTCCATGGCCTGTCATTCAAATGTGACAGTAGGAATGGCCAAGTGTATTTGGAACATCTGGTCTGCCTAGGGCCACATCAGAGTCTGAGAGTCCAGTGTATCTGAGCTGTCCACTAGGCTCAGCTGAGCATAAGTCTACTTAATTGAAATGCTGGGTTTTGGATCTGATAGTACTAATGAAAAATAAGTTCATAGCGTTTTGCATTTTGGTGAGCTCACACATGTTTTTCTAGTTTCTTCACCAATGTCAAAAGGCCATAGTTATTGATATTATTTGTAAAATATTGGTCATTGGTTCTAAGATAGACTTTTTTTTTTTTGGTCATGTTTAGGAGACCATTTATATACCATGTTTTATATATACCATATATATTCCGTGTTTCTTTGTATAAGTGACTTAAACCCAGTAAGAAATCTAGGGATATTGTTAAACACATGGTATAGTGCTTTGTAACAGTGTCATTATGAACTAATAATATTTTATAGGAAAAGATTTGTCTCAGTTCATTCTGATACATCTGACCCGATGATTTCAGTTTGAGAAAGCATATGAGTGTTTGCATGTTTGGGTGATACACTTCGGCATAGTAAGAAGTGCAGATGAAATTCTCTTGTCTTACATTCCTGTCATGCTTTTCTCCTAAGTTACACATCACCAGCCTGTGCATTGAGAAGAAAAGTGCACCTTTTCCCTCCTGAGTGTCCTTCCCCACAGCGCCACTACACAGTGACAGGATAGTGCTAGGGGCATGGCAGACTGACACACCAAACACTTCCACAGTTCCCAGCCTTAATTTTCAATGGTAAACCTTATTTTCTCAGCTTGACTAACTCAAAACACAGCCCATTTCCCCAAAGAGTCCCCACACTCTGACACTCCAGTGTGATGATCTATACAGGTTTTCTGCCTTCAGAAAGCATTTGAAACATGTTTCCAAGAACAAGTAGCTCATCATTAAAATGGAATGTAGCCCAATAGCCAAGTAAGTTCATACACTGTATCACAGACAAGCCGTGTACATCTCCCAGGCCATGATCACAGTGTGTAGTGATTGGCTCCTGCTGTGTTGGCTTTTACAGGCCTTTGGGTTCATATACTTCTTCATGGGGTTTTCCACTCAGCAGACTTTTTTCTTTAATTGTGTAGAGCAGCGCAAAGAGATACCAGAAGCACATTCATATCGCTTCTCAACCTTTAAGCTAAGATCAAGTGTGGAAGCTCGTTCACACACCCATGCGAACAGGGCCTGGTGGCACAGGCCTGTAATACCAGCACTTTTGAAGGCTGAGGCAGGAGCAACGCAGATTTGAGCCCAGCAGGAGAAAATTAGTGACTTAGAGCCTGTCACAAAATAAAGAAATAAAAAGGTTGGGAATGTAGCTCAGTAAACAGAAACAAAATGAAAAACGCCCTAGCACAGGGCGCCCTAGCACATTGCTATTCAGTGAGAAGAGCTGATTACCAAGTCTTACAGCTTCCTGTTCCTCTTATCCTTGCTGCCCACAAACCAGTACAGGGAAAGACATGTTACTTTTTTTTTTTCCTTAATTCAAATCTTTACTGGTACATTACATATACACACCATCAAGGAGAATTTGTACCAATATATGACACAACTTACTTTTTATTTTTTCCCATAGCCCTACCCATCCTACCACCCTTGCCCCCTATATACATAAGCTTTGTTTCTTTTCTCTTTTGTTATAGTCTCATTATTTTTCCCCTGGTTATTTACCCCTTCACCGCATTTCGCTTTGAGTATTTTCTATTTCACAATATATAACATACATTCTAGAACTCATTTATATCTTTATTTTCTCATACCAGAAAAAAGATACAATATTTACATATCTCTGACCTATTTATTTCACTAATGAGGATGTCCTGAAGGTATGTCCATTTGAGTATAAATGATTCAATCTTATCATTTTTATGGCAGAGTAATACTCCATTCTGTAGAAAAATCACGATTTTTTTATCCAGTCTCCAGTTTGCTTGTTACTTTCATGCATTAACTTGGTCATGCCGCAGGGAACTCGGGTGTTTTGTCAGACACAGTTCTATGTCAGAGTTCTGTATATTGTCACAGAATGGGTTTAACGCTTCAGCTGATAGACTGAGTAAAGCAGATGCCCCTCTCCCCATTGGTGGGCCTTATCCAATTAGCCTGAATAGAACAAAAGCACCCTTCTTAGTATGGGAGGGACTTCGGCCTGACTGCCCTGTGGAGACCTGGGTCTTTCTTGTCTTTGGACCAAAAGCTGCAGTAGTGGCTTTCCCTGGGTTCCTCAGCATCTTGGCTGCACATCTCGAGACTTGTCCACCTTGATGAAGGTATAAGCTATTTCTGTAACAAATCATCCCGTAGGCTATCTTACCTGCCTGTCCATTTCATTTTCTTGAGACCCCCTAAATATCCGCTATAGTGGCAAGATTTCTGTCTGGATAATGTATTCATTAAAAATGTTTTACAAGTTGTTACTGGAAATATGAACACAGTGAGGTCCGGAATGTTTATCTGAATACAAGGCAGAGGCAAGTAGGATTCTAGGTTTTCTTTTGACCTCTTGATGTTTACCTGGGAACAGTGTGACTTTCTTGTAATACATCTGTATTGCTTCTAGTTATCTAGACTTTCGTCTAAGTCTAATATGTGGTATAGTAACTTTTAAAGCACATAGACACAAACAGTAACTGATTTTTCTCCTTTGAGCTTGAGTGATAAGGAAACTCTCAGACCAGGTAAATTACATTATTAACAATCTGGATAGAAGAGGTACTGGAATAATTTAATCCATTCATTTTCCCTCATCTCCATTAGTAAAATTTAAGACTACTTTGAACTGAGCCACTAACTAATACCTGAGTCCCAGTGGACCTCCCAGTGGGAGTACCCATGCTGGTCTGCGAGCTCTGAGGAGTCCTCCTTGTGTGCTGTGCCTAAGCAAGATGTGCTGGCCTCAGAATGCACACCCAAAGGAGTGTGCCTTCTCACAGGCTCTTACAGCCTCTAGCCTGCCATGTGTGGGGGGAGCAAGCTGCAGGCAGAGCACCAGGATTTCCCCCCTGCAAAGATGGGAAAGGCAAGTGTCACTGCTGCCCATTGAGATGGCCAGCTTGTGTTGCCAACGGGAAGAAAAACTTGATTTGTGAGACTGGATATGACTGTTTCATGCCCCAAAGGCTGCATGCTGCAGGTGCATTTCTGGAATCAGCTACCTGAGAATCTGTGGCAGTGACTGCAGAATGGAGCACATACTGCATCCTGAGTTCATGCCCAACATGCCAGCCCCGGTGGGTTTCTACACTTGCCTCGCCAGAGAACAGAAGACAGGTGTGAGGAGTTTCAGTTGTGTTTTGTTTTGGTTTCTGATGTAACTTATCTAAGGATTCTATACACCCCCTTGAGAATAATGATACTCGATTCAGACAGTGTGTCTGAATTTTGTTTTTTTCTTACAATAAGAGAGTCACAGACAGTAGAACTGGTGGAGGAAAAGCCTCCTGCAAGGGATGCATGAATAACCATGACCAGGGGAGGACTCCCCTTCCTGCTGTAAAGCCTCCATGCACATAAGAAGAAAGCAAATGTGTCTGTCAGGTACATGGTCTGGTTGCAGCCGTTGCAGTATATTCGAGCTCACATCCCTGGCTTCATAAATAATTACGGTGTTTAGCAAACTGATGTTTTTTGTTACTTGAACAGTATTCTAGCTCTATAAGAAAGAGTCTATAATAATTCTGGAGTTATTTCAGTACCGAGCTTTGTCAGTTATCAATTAATGTTTATAAAACTCATGACCCTCATAATGTAGTAAGCTGGATGTGTGCGATCTTTGTCTTTCTTTCTTTCTTCGCTTCTTTTCTTTCTTTCTTTCTTTCTTTCTTTCTTTCTTTCTTTCTTTCTTTCTTTCCTTCCTTCCTTCCTTCCTTCTCTCTCTTTCCTTCTGTCTTCCTTTCTTTCCTTCTTCCTTCCTTTCCTTTCCTTTACAGTGCTACAGATTGAATTCAGAACCTTTGCACTGAGCTCTGTCCCCATCCCCTTTTCTTAAATTTTGAAACAACATCTTTCTAAGTTGCTAATTGTCCAGGCTAGGTTCAAGCTTAGGATCTTCCTGCATCAGCCTCCCTGTGTTAGAAGAGCAGGCATGTGCCATGTGCCTAACTTTGACCTATGTATTTCTAAGACTTGCTCTGTAGTTGCATCCCAGGCAGTGTGTCACTGAGCTGTCCCACCCCATCGCAGTAAGCCTCTCCAGAGCAATGAGGCCAGCAGTTCCAGTCTCAGTGCATTGCTCCCTCTCACGCCTCTTTTAGGACAGAGTGATGAAGGACAAAGTCCCAGCACAAAGTCCAGGCTAGAAAGGTGCCCTCATCTCACCAGCATGAGCTCTTTAGTCTCTACGTCAGGTTAGGCCAGTTGCCTCAGGTGGGGGTTGCTCAGAGCATTTCTCTTTCCTTCCCCAAATAGGATGCATATCCAAAGATGCGAGGAATAGAAATGAAACCGATTCCTGTGAGATTTTTATTCAGCCAAAAGCACCTAATTCAGTTTTTAATTATTCTTTGCATTCAGTTTTCATAATAAAAGAAGGCCAGTTATGTATCATATTCAGCTTTATAAAACTGGCATGACAGTCTGGGAATATGTTAATCCTGAAACTGAAGTTAAAATTTTCATGATCTAGTGAAAATTTACAGGACTCATACTTATGAGAAAAGGACAATAGTAATTTTCCTGGTATCTATTACTTTAAAAGTTCAAATTATAATAAGAAAAATATGTCACCCTGTGGGAAAAAATGGCTGAAAGTTGAACTTATGAACCAAATGAATTTCTTCAACAACAGCAGCTCCAAGAAATCCTCTAGAACGTTCCATATGCTCCCCCAGACACATGTGGGGCTCTGCTTTGGCAGCCTCTTAGTGGGAACCACTCTGAGATGCAGTGCCAATTTCCCATGAGCAGAGTTTGACCTGAGTGTATTTTTCGGCAGGAGTAAGTTCTGGGGGCAATCCAAGGATATACATGCCAGTTTCAGTGGGAATTTGGGATAATGTCCCAAAGCTGTCATTCTGGGACAAAAGAGTAAGTTGGAAACATTCAAAAACAGATGATAATAAGCTGCTTTCTTTCTGAGATGTCTCGGCTTATAATTGACACAGAAATATGTCAAGAGCATTTAAAGCCATACTCCATGGTTGGCTCTGTAATGATGTCTTCTCACAGTAGGATGGGCCAAATATGTGGTGCTGTGCTGCTGAGTGAGGATAGACTGGCCGAGGCAGGACCCTTCAGAGAGAAAAGAGACCATTGCTCCTGAAAGGAGGATCCATCCACTGGGTTAGCCCCAAGGATTCTTCCAACTGGCCCAGAATGCTTGCTACCCATTAATATCCCCAGTGAGGGCCATTCGCCCACAAAAGTCTTGTGTTTTGTTTCCTAAACATTTTGTTGCATTGAGACTCAATGCCAAAAGAGGAAGGGAAATAAGCATAAATCAGTGGCCACTTGTACTTGTTCCCTTGGGATCTGAGTTTGGCCTACATGAGAATCTTTAATTTAGCATTATGATGAATTGAGCATTCTGGTGCTGGTATGTGTTCATGTTCTAAAGACAGTAAAACATAAGATTTCACCCAGTTAGCAGAACTGGTGGACTCATGTCACTCACACCCTTACTACAGAGCCAGCAGAGCAGTCTGAGCTTCTGCGGCTGTTGCCAGGATCCTACACTGCATTTGCAGTCAGGGCTTGTGTTAGGTGTTGACCCGTCGCTCTGAGCCATCAAAATCAGCTCTAGTTTTCTCTAGTAAGAAAAGATAGAACTTCTACTTAGCAGTCAGAATAGTATCCTCAAATGATGATTTTCCTAACCAAGTTTCCAAGCCACTTTTCTTAGTGTAGGTAATATTTTGTTATATCACAAGTAGAGCTTCACAACATTTTGAGATCTTCCCTGCAATCACTAAAGTCTGGTTCAGGTCAGGCACATGATTTTGATGTTCAGGAAGTTCTCTAGTCTACATCTTAACCCACCAGTAGGTATTGTCTCTCTGTGATGGTAACATCAGTACACAGGGGATTTCAGAGAGTTATGTTCTAGGCATCCTTGGGGTACCAGTATGTTGTGTGTGGGACGCTTACTTGACACCATTATACAATACTTTCCTTGATTCTTATTTAAACACTCACTGAGGAAATATTATCTGCCAGGCACCTCGCCTTGTAGAAGGGAACACAACAGAGAATAAAACATGCATTAGTAACACTGTTTCCTGTCCAGAGAGAAGTCTACAAATAAGGAGACTGCTGCTACATCTCCATGCACACCATCTTAGGGAAGGAAGGTAGGCAGGTCAGAGGGCTTCTTTCTAACTGTGTCACACATCACTGGGTAGGAAGGAGCTTGAAGACGTGGGAAACATCTGATGTAAAAGTTTTGTTTTATCTTGAAACAAGCTCTTGCTATGTAATCCAGGCTGGCCTTAAACTCACTGTGAAGCCTAGGCTAGCCTCAAATGCACAGCAGTCCTCCTCCCTTAGTCTCCTAAGCGTTGGGATTACAGGTGTGTGCCACACTGTTATACACATTTAATCATCCAGATTCATCATGGCTTGCACAGTAGTTCCTAGAGTGTCTATGCTGGTGTTTCTAAATAACCATGGCAATGGTGAACACAGAAGTAAGTTGTGTTTTACAAAGGAACACAACACTGGGTGTAGAAATTCACTTTGTCACCTTACTTGAAATTTGCCCTTGCTCACAGCTGTTTGGTATTCTGTAATTTATGGCTCATGTTGGCAAAAAACTGATGCATGTGTTGATTCTAACAGTCAGCTTGGCCCTGAGTTATTCTTTTGTGCCAAGCTACCAATGGTGCCACTTTTGCCACCAGCATGTTGGGCAACATGACATCAGGTGAGCAGGTGGGGCCACCAAAAATCTTGGAGCCAAATCTAGCTTTTTCTTATACTACAATGTTTCATAGTTTTTTAGAATATAAAAGGATAAAGTTGGCTGTAAAGTTAACTCTTGCATAATGTTTTTGGCACAGAAGCTAATTTTGGGAACTGAGAGAAGATACCTGCATATTCCGGCTGAAGTCACTGAACTTCATTCTGAAGTTCCTGGGTGGTTTTCGTTGCATTTATAAGAATGATCAGGTTAGGAAAAACAGTGCACACATTAGAAGCAGTGCATGCTGAGCCTGGGCAGATGCCTGGCATTTCCACTAAAGACCATAGCAGCCATCTACTTTCAGCAGGAAGTGGGGAAACTGGCTGAGACCAGAGAGAGTACAGAAATAGTTCTTTTCCATTACCCTGAGTTTCTCGTTTACACATCGCCTTCTATATAGAAATCCCATCCCCTGGGCCTCTCTTTGAACTAAAGGTTATGGATCCAGTCCGTATTCTCTACAAAAGTGACTGCTATCAATATCACTTGTGTTATGACTAATGACCATGCCAAGAAGAAAAGCCTATCATTGTCATACCTAGAAAACCATTTAAGAGAAATAATTTCGTGACAGGTAATTCAGTTGTATGATTAGCTGTAGCAGTTAGTAGTTCCTAATTTTATTTTAGATAAAATTTTTTGTCACTTTCCAGTAAATTGATATCCATGCATGCCACCCCTCCCAGGAAAAAAAAGATAATTCCATTAACTCGCTTCCTCGCTGCCCTGCAGGAAACTCGGTGTAGCCATCCATATCACAAAGGTTTCTGTTTGCTATCTGGGCCCTGGTTGGAAATTCCGTATTAATGCGCAAGTGGAATCTCTTCCTGTTGAGTATTAAAATTCTAATAGCTTTAAAAATATTGAGTCATACTCTTTTTCACCAATTTGTTTTTTTCTTTGTGTCCAGAAATGCTATCCAGATTCTTTTCCGTTGGCCTCCATCTGTTTTCGCCTTCTAGCAAATTATCTGATCTTACTTGTTTTTGAAAACTCACAGTTGGTTTTGCCTAAATCTTTCCACTATATTTCTCTGCAGATGTAGATAACAGCAGTGAGTAAAGTGTGGGGATCCATACAGACAGTCATTTTCTTACACAGAAGACTGTGTCATCTTGATCTGTTTTATGTTTCAGGAAAAGACATTTAGAAAATGAAGGAAAGAAATTAATCATTAATATTCCCTGCTACTATCACTTTTAATATCTTGATATGACTTCCATGAGTATTTTCCTATAAAATACCACAATAATAATAATATTCATAGAATCTATTTTACTGTCTTTTTAAAACTCCAAAGCAAGTCTTTTAATATTGCCTTTGAAATCATTTTTAAATCATTTCTATTTTAAATAATTTTAGAGTCATAGGAGCCTATAAAAACTAGTTCAGAGGGGTCATATCAACCCCTTATCCCTTCTCCCCAGCATTTTGTATATCTTTAGGATAATATAAAACTAGAAGTCTGACTTGTACTATAGTCAACTTGCTTCAGATTTTATCCATTTTACATATGTGGATACATATGTGTATATTTTTGTGTCTGTGTCCACAGATTTGTGGCAACATGCTAAACTTTTAAGTATGTACACACATACACCAACCATCTTACCTCTGGCAACTATTAATCTGTTAGTTATTCTTTGTAATTTTGCTTCAAGGATGTAATATACATAGGAGGAATCATACGTCCTATAGTCTTATCAGACTGACTTTTTTCACTGCCATGGCCTGGAGACCTGAGCAACTCTCTCTGCCCGCCACAGTTCATTCCTTGCTTTCGCTGCCTTGTATTCTGAAGTGTGACATGACACAGTTGCCTTGTATTCTGAAGTGTGACAAGTGTGACACTGCTCGTCTACTGAGCCACTGGGCTGTTCCAGTTGGTGTGTTACAACTTCAGCTACTGTGGACATTTATGCACAGGTTGTCATGTGAACCTAGTTCCCATTTCTCCGGAAAAAATGCCCTCGAGTCCATCGCTAGAACTGGTGGCCAAGAACATGGCACTTTTCTGGATAAATCTACCAGACTTCACCAGGGTGGTTGTTCCATTTTAGATCCTCACTAACAAGCTACGAGAAATCTAGATTCTCTGCATCCTTTCCAGAACTTGAAGTTAGCACATTTTAAAAAATTTAGATCATTTTGATAGGTATATGCTAATATTTTATTGTTGTTTTGCATTTTTTCTAAATACTAATATGATTGCTTGTTATCTGTATATCTTCTGTGTGGAAACTGTTCATCCTGCTTGTCTGTTTTCTAATTGGATTGCTGGTTTTGTTGTATTAATGACTTTCATCAAATTTTTATATTTTATAGATAATGACCTTTCTTGGATGTGTGGTTTGGAAATATTTTCTCTCACTCTGTAGCTTGTATTTTCATCTTCTAAACAGGATCTTGGCTAAGGAAAAGTTTTAAATTTTGATGAAGTCCATTTGATCGGCTTTTTCTTTTATTTATCATGCTTCTGTCACCATGCCCAAGAATTGTCTTGCTCACGCTATGTCCTATAGATGTTCTCTTGTGTTTTCTTCTAAAAGCTGTATTGTTGTATGTTTCGCATTTAATTCTGTGGTCTCTATTTTCAGTTATTGTAGTAGAAGGAGTTGGATTTAGACCAAGTGACTTACTCTCTAGCAATGCCCAATATTCCAACACACTTGTTTAAAAGGTCATCCTTCCTCCACTGAATAACTTTTTTACTCTTTTCCAAATCAGCATATTTGGTGCACCCGTGCCTGGATTCTCTATTCTTCCCCTCTGATCTGTATGTTTGTCCCTTCACCAACTGCATACTTTCAGCTATCTAAAAATCTTGACTGATGCCTCCCACTGTATTATGTTTCATAATTGTTTAAAGTATTATTGATCATTTTGTTTTCCTTGTATATTTTAGAATAAGCTTATCCATATCTACAAAGCATCTTGCTCAAATATGTTAGGAATTATGTTGTCTAAGATCAATTTGTGGAGAGTTAACTTCTGTAGTTTGTTAAGTCCTTCAGGCTATTGACATACATGTCTTTTTGTTGCTTACATTTTGGTTCCCTCCAGTAGCTTTCTGCAGTTTCCAGCATATGGATACCATGCATGTTTGATTCATTTGTACCTAAGTGCTGGATAATTCTGGTGTATATAATTTGCAAGACTACATAAGTTTGGTGAATGCACCATAATTTTAATTGTCCTCACTTGCTAGAAATTTTGGTTGTTTCATATGTCCTCTCTTTTCCCAATAATACTAAAGCAACAGTGCCCCATATTCAGATGTTTGGTCACTTCTGGTGCCTGGGTCAGAGGTTCAACATGAGAGGCTTCTTCGTGGACTGCAAGACTGGTGTGCAGAATAAAAATGTGCTTTGTGTTCGATGCTTCCCAGTCTACTCAGAATACTTGTGCTTTTTATCCATGTTGCTTTTCCTAAACTTAGGCCTTAGTGGGCTGGGGATTTAGCTCAGTGGTTTTGGTGCTTGCCTTGCAAGTGCAAGGGCCCAGTTTCAATCCCCGATAACCACATACAACAATGCTGCAATCAGTACCACATACCACAGTGCTGGGCATGATGGCTCATGCCTGTAATCCTAGCATTCGAGAGGCAGAGACAGGAGGATTGCTGTGAGTTCAAGGCTTGCCTGGGCTACCTAGTGAGCTCAGGGCCAGCCTGAACTACAAAGCGAGACCCTGTATCAAAAAAAACCATTGGCCTTAGTGGCCTGTTAGATTTGTTCCTGCAGTGTGACTGTCCTCATCATAATTAGTAGAACATTTTTTATAGATAATTGTTTCCCCCAGAGCATGAGCTCACAATCCTACCCCATGTCATGGGCAGTACTTCTCATCCAAGTGGCCTCCTATAATCCTTCCCCAGCTGTCCCTCATTTAATAAGATCAATTTGAGTGACTCATCATTACTTCCTAAGAATCTACCTAAGGATTTGCTTTGATCACTATCACCCAGATACCTGGTACACCAGCACTGCTACCCAGGAGGAACCCTCTGTCTCTGCCTTTCAGAGGAAGGAGGCTGAGTATAATCATTCCAAGGATATGATTTTTCCAATCTTATCAGTCACTTTTAATCACTACTAGCGTGTATTTGTTGGACCCTTTATTTTAAAAATTTATTACCTAAGCAGTTTTTCTCAGCAGTGCACTGATGGCCTTTTCTTATGTAGGGGTAGAGTTATCCTAGGGGTTCATTGCTTGCTAGAGAGAAAGATCAATCTCACAGTCTCACATACACTTAGAGGGTGTTGGTCTGTGGGTGTCAGTATAAACCCTGTCTGTGCCCAGTACCTGAAATACAGAGATCACTTAGTATAAGTGAAGAGTCTACCTTCAAAGTTCCTGAGAACCAGCTGTCACCAGATGTGCGTTTTCTTTTCATCTCAGTCATTCACCTGAGATTTCCTTACTCTGCTTTGTCAGAAACATCACACTTGTCAACACATTACCAAACATTTACCAAGATGTTGACTTTGAAAAAGAACAAGGATATCGAAACAGAAATATGCAGATGAATGAGTGTGAAGAAGGTGACACTTGGAGAAAGTATTTTTGTGCTTTCTGGTAGAGAATAAGAGATTTACTTGTCTCCGTGTCACCAGATTGTGACAGTAATTTCCTCACTTGTACTGATTGTGCTTTTTGTCATTATATAGGTTTGTCATTTGTAACTTTAAAACCTCTGTTACCAGTTTTCTCTCATCTTTTGGTGAAGATAATGCTACACACTCAAAGCTACAACAAAGATGTTTATGGAGAATCTAGGAGAGAGAAAAGTATGACTTTCTACATTAAGGTGACATATTAGCCTAAGTAACTTGCCATTCTGCACACAGCAGGCACGCTCCCCAGTGCTGCTGTCTGAGGTTCCTTCTTGGCATTGCTTTCAGAGCTGTTCTCAAGAGTGCAGATCTGTTTAGTCCCTCAGGCAGCACCACCCGCCCTGTAGCAGATGTCCCACACAAGCCTGCATGTGCTGTAAGAAGCTTCTCTAGGGCTCCTGTGTCCCATGCACACCCAGTTCTGAAGTGCTTGGGAAATTTTCTCTGCATGCTAACAAATCCACATTAGTAGATAACAATCTTTCACTTCCTTGGGTCAGAAATGATTCTGGACAGCCCTTCCTTGGAGGGATAACTAAGTGAGACCAGGAGGAGTAGAGTGTCAAGGTGCCATAGTGATGGTGTCTCGGGGATGTCCTAGTGCATTACTATTTCAGCAAGCTGGGCGCTGACAGACTGTCAAAGATCAGCTCACCTCAAAAACAGTTCTGCGTCCCTCCAGCATGGCAGTAGGAAGCCTGTCTGTGTTGCCTGTCATGAAAAGACAGTCCTGAAAAAATGAGCCACCATCTGCTAGAACCCCAGCTTTCTGAGCCCCATGCATAGATAATAATTGATGAAACTACCAGCAGACTGAGGCTCCCAAAGGGATGGGAGGAAGACAGTTTGAGAAGCACATACTCTGAGCAGAGGCAGAGGAGGACAGAGCCAATGAGGAGAGTGTGACTTGCACTCAGAAACACAGAAAATGGAACAAGGGAGAATTTATTTTCCCTTAATAATCAAAGTCAGTTGGGTCCCGGGGAGACAAGATGGAGATTCAGACTTGAGTAGAAAGGACAGTGTTGGCACTGGTTTCTGTTGGTCTTCGTGTTTTCTTCTCAGGGCTCCTCTCCCGGTGTGGTGATGTTACTGGATGGTCCTTTTAACAGAGGTGAGATGGGACCATTGGCCACAGGGTTGACTAAGACTTCTCTCTGAAGGGGGAGCCCTCACCCAAGGCCACAGGTACAGCCCTTGTTATCTGCCATGCTTGTATGTACATCCATGACCACTCCTGTGCTCCTAAAGTTTTATAAGAAAAAGGAAGAGATGACATTCTCAGTAGATGAAGAGAGTGCTTAGCCATGTGGTTACAATTCCAGCCTTTCCGGAATTCTTTCGCACCCTGTGACTATAGTATCAGCTATGTCATCCATAGTGCTATCCCTGAGCATCATCAGGGCTGGAAAGTAGGTCCCAAAACAGCCAATCATGTCTCCATTCCTTCTGCATAGTGTACTGTGTCACCCTCCTGAAATTTCAGAGCTTCTATCTACTGTCTTGACATTTCATCCACACCTTCCAGTTCCCCCTTCTTCGCTTCTCTTACCTGCTTTCCTTCCTCCTATGGTTCAGTAGCAGATCTAGCCTGAAATAAAAGATCTTTGTTTGACTTGGCATCCTGCAGGTGCCCCTATGGTCAGCCTTGTTTTAGCTCTTGCTTGTACCAGGTTCAGCCTGGAGCAAGCCTTTTAGAGACAGTAAGGACATCACCTGCAGAAAGGGTTTTCTAAAAAATGGACTAGACAAGTAGAGCTGGGCCTGTGATGTCAAATTATGTTACTATTGCCAGGAAAAGAGGACCTACTTGGAAGTTTAGTGAGCCATATACAAGGAATTTAGTGAGTAGAGAAAGCCTGTATCTCATGACCCTCCTTTCAGAATTTCCCTAGGTCCTGGCCAGAGTAGATGCCTCATGCCCCAGAGTGTAGATTCTGGCACCAAGAGATCTGAACTCTGCTTGTAGCTTGGACACCTGACTCCATGAGCAAGATTCCCTGCCCATCTAAAAGATGGTTCTTTTTGGTTGTTAGAGCCTGTGGTTCAAAGATCTAGTTATTTTTTCTCTACAGGAGTAATATGTGCAACTCTTAAGTCATCAAGTCAGAGCATGGATGGAGCATCCCTGGCTGTACTCTCTGGCTGGCTTGCTTGCCGACTGCTTTCTAGAGGAGGCTAAGAAAGCACCCAGCAGGTTTTCTCTCCACTATCAAAGTTTCTGGAACTTAATCTCCAGTAATGCAGTACAGTTGGTGTGGTCGGGGCTCAGGCTCAAAACAAAAATGCCTTTTTAAAACTATGTCAGTTTAGGCCTGGGGATTTAGCTCAGTGATACCACACCTAGAGTCTAGAGTTTGATCTCTGATAGGGATTGTGGGAATGATGTAGACAACTGTGTAAGTATATTTGTGAGTCTGGATGTTAGTGAGCCATACTCAGGCCAAAACATTGGTAAGAGCCAGACCCCACAGAAGAAGACAAGCAGAGCAGCTTTTGTCCTGGAGGATGGTTGGCCGCCTACACAGCTTGAGCTTCGGCCAGGGGGCCCTGTGACATTCCTCAGGCTACCTCCACCACACCTCAAGTGTCCTTGGCCACCTCGCACAAACTGGAAACCTCAAGTGTAGAGATGCATGTGCACACACACTTCACAGTCCACACAGGAGTCTCAGAACTTGCCCAAGCTCAGCCTCTGAAACTACAGTTCTGAGCATCCCACCTGGAGATGGAGGCGTGACAGCTGCAGTATCAGAATGAGGAGAAAAGACCTAAGGTAGGGTGGGCCCAAGGAGGTACTGCATGGGGGCAAGAGGGACTGAACCCTAAGAGCGGTGACATTAGCAGACAAGGGGATTAGGAAAAAAACACCAGGAGGCAGGAGGGTGGGAGGATCTGAAATCCAGGAGGAGGGTGGGCAGTCTGTGATGTTCAGAGCCGTGGGGTACTGGATCTGACCACTAAATCTGACACAGGATATAGCACTGCAGCGGGGGTGATGTCTCAGCCTCAGCCCAGGTTATAAATGAGGCTGTAGTCATAGCTGAGTACCTCATCAGAGAATCCAAGGCAGGAGGACCTTGTTCAAGGGCTGGGGATGGAACTTGGTGTAGAGTGTTTACTTGGTATTCAGCCCTGGGATCTGCATTTCCAGCCAGTTCCCTGGGCTGATGTGTGCTGGTGAGCACTGCAGCCAGGTTGAGAATCTCTAGACCAAGGTTTTCCTGGGAGAGCAGATCACATTTAGTGCCATGGAAGAGTGGCTTGTGTGTTCCACCCTTGAACTTGACTGGTATCTCAGCCTGTTATTGAATGGAGCCATGGGAAGGAGCACTGAGCTGCACCAAAGCCAGGCTCGTGGCCCCCTGCTTCTTGCTGTGAGTGTCTTTAGTTGATTGTACTGTTGTGGCTGCTTCTCTGTCCTGAATCAGTTGAAAACATTTAAGGAAAAGCTAGAACTCACACAGTGCTAGGTCTGGTGAGCAAGTTGGGTGACGATAGACTATAATAGTTTTATTTGACAGAAATTTCTGTAGACATTTTGAATCACTTCAGAATATTGAGGCAGCTATGAAAAGACACTCAGAAAAGTATCGGCTTCAGAGAGAGGCAAGGATGATGGAATAAGTATGTTTAAAATGAGGGAGAATATTTGGAGGGAAATCAATAGCAGTGTATCATGTACCATAATATATATTTTTTTAATTTAAACATTCACCTCATACTATGTTCTGTCGCTTTTTTAGGAATTGATATCTCATGTGATTTGGTTATTTCTAGGACAACCTCTGCCTTTTTCGAAAATAAAGCTAACACTTGTCCTTTTATTTATTACGTCTTTTTCATAACTATTTCACAACTTTTAATTCATATTTACTTTTTATAAATATTATAATTTTAATGGCATGAATCACAGATGACTCAGAGCAGAAGAAATCCCCTGGGAGGAGAAGGGTGTGGCTGGAGAAAGCAAACTGAGCTGTTGCGGGCAGAAGGCTCTGGCCGCGAGGGACCCTGCAACTCATCAGAATTTCAGAAGCAGCTCAGCTAAGATTTGAAAGATGCATTGTCACAAGTCCTTTTATTCCATGTGAGCATTGTATAAACTGGCTCTCTAGTTCGTATCTCTCACATTGCACAATTTTTGAAATCTTTGCTGTGGAGCTGGCACCTGATGACGAAACCAGTTTCTCTCTCTGTATCTCAGCGGTTGCTCTTTAAAATACCATTCACAGGCCCTGTGTTAAAACCCAAACGCCGAGTACCATGCATGGTTTAGAAATAGGCTTTATTTTCCTGGGGGAATAGCTTTAAAACCCCCACTGAGTTCTAGATAAAATGACCTGCCTCACAAAAGAGAAAAGAAAAATACAACTTCAAAATGAAATGAGAATAATATTTTTATTCTAGTTGCCGTGTGAGACAATGAGCAGGAAATGACCCAGCACCCGGATGCCAGAGGCAGGTGGGAGCAGCCCGCCCAGAGGTGTCCCTGACTGCTGTTGGTGCACAGGGCCTGCAGTCTGCGCACCCGCCCTGAGCTCCAGACCATTTGTTTCATTTCAGTTCTTGTGAAAGGAACGAAATTAGGTGACCTCAGCACGTTCAAGCCAAAATGTCTCCATGAACGCAGAACTCTAAAACCCAACGTGTCGTCCTCTAATAAAAGGATTTTTATTAAAATCCTTTGTTGTTAAAAACCTCACTGATAGTCTTTTCCTTGGGGTACTGGGGACAAGCACAAGCCCTTCATTCTGTGCTACACACCCAGCAAATTTTTTAATTTTGAGACAGGATCTCACTAAATCTCTAATGTAGTCAAACTGGGTTTGAAGTTGAAGTTCTCCTGCCTCAGCCTCCAAGAGTGCTAGTATTTCAGGCATGAGCCACCACACCCAGCTACTTCATTGATTTTAAATGATAAGTTAATTTATGGAAGTATTATCAGAGGAGACATCTAAAGTTTTAAATGCCATTCTAGGAGGTAAAATTATACACTTGCTTTGAATCAGTTTGTTTCTTCTTTGATAGTGTGAATATGTTTGTAGCCCAAGGTTCAAGAAAGATTATCTTTAAACTTTTGATTTGAAATGTTGGGATCATCAGTCAAGAAGAAGAATGGCTGATGGGGAGATCAAATGCCAAGGATGCAACAAATTAGGAGCAGCCTGGGATGCTGGGATGCTGAATTCTTGGACATGTCATTTGGTGCAAAGCCTCTTGAGCATGTGCCTGCCGGGAGCAGGGTGGGAGTCTTGAGGGGCTGAGTGAGGTCAGGCTCCTGCTCTGTAGGTATGCGCTGGCCTGGATGCCCCAGGCTCGGCTGGGCAAACCTGTCAGATGGTGTGTCCTCAGAGGCGGCCAGGCGACTGTGGCTTCATTACCACACCTCTGACCTCTGGCCTTTCAAAAGAGCCTCTAAAGAATTATCTGGAAATCTCTTAGAACCTAAGTGCTGTCAGACCCACTTGAGAAAAGAGGGAAGCCGAACCTCTCAGCACCTCTGTTCTTGGCCACGTCCTCCCGCCCCCAGCCAGGCTCTGGGTGTTGTTGCATTGACGTTCTGCCCGGCAGTATGGCTGCCCATGTGTTTACATCACTGGAACATCCTCAACGAATCGTCACCTTCCTGGTGACGCAGTTGCTGCATTAACACGGCTGAGTGGCCGGAGTTATTTCAGGGGAAAGGCCAAGATCCTGGATGACTCACATCCCTGCCCGCCTTGGTCCTGCAGGAGGAGGGTGGACAATCTCAACCCATTGTTTTGTGACAGGAAAGTTTCTTTTTCATATCTAAATGACAGATAATCTTCCATCCCTTCCTGCCGCTGGAAGGGCAATTTTGGGGAAAAATAACATATGTTCTAGAGGCACTTGTGGAATTTTTTGAGCCGACTGTGGGTTTTGTTTTTCTAGTGAAAATTCAGTCACCTGCATCTTCCTCTCAGACCTAGTGACACACAGAGATCCAACATCCCCCGTGACTTCTCTGCCCTGTTGTAAATTGAGAGGCTCTGGCACCTGTGGTCCTACAGGTCCAGAAAGATTGCACCTTGGTCCTCAGTTTCCTCACAGGTGACATTTGAAAGCTGCAATCTCATTGTGTGACCTGTTGGGCAAATACACATATTTTTAAGCTCGTTATTCAAAATGTAATGACAAAGAGACATTGCTCATTGTTTGATTTTACAATTTTAAAAGAGGAGTTTAACCAGCAGGGCAAATAAGCCTTAAAGACGTTGAAATGGAAACATTTTCTGTAAGTGTCAGAATGGAGACTCCAGAAGAGACTGCACGGCCTCACCTGCCTCTTCTTTTTTTGCAGGTAGGAAGTTGCTTGGACATAAATAGCTAATTCCATTTTCTAAACATTGTAATGTCCGTGGCTTCTCTTGGGATTTCATCTGAAGTCTTTGCTCTGACACTGAAACTGGGGGAGGAAGCATGTGACTTAAAAGTCAGTCCTGGCTTGGAGAACCAGCTCTGACCTGGCAGGCTGTGTGACTGAGTCTGGCAGGAAATCTCCGCCTCAGAGTTTGTAAGGAACAGAAAAATGACTATAAAGAACCCTAATGTGCCCCTCCCGGGCTGACTTCCGAAGCTGCCTGTACCTCGCTGCCTGCATGTCGTCTGGGCCACACTGTGGAATGGCAGGAGAGGCCAGAGATGGGTGCCGGGGGGAGGCATCTCCAACAAGCATAGGGAGGATGGCGGGGAATGGCTGGGCTTTGATACAAAGAACAACACCGGTCTTCCTGCCTCATCTGTACAATTGAAGTCATGTGTCTAGGGGTCAGGAGCTTCTGTGTTGAGAATTCATAGTGGTTTCTGTCAAGGTTTTAGCTTAAAAATGAAGAGTTCTTTTTCCTATGGAGAAATTTTATTTCCAGTTTGGCAGAAAATCTCTGCTGTTTCTGAAATGTAATCTGTAGGATGGCAAGAGAGTGTTTTTCACATTATCTGTGTCAAAAATATCAGGGAGAGTGTGAATGAGAAGGAAAGGGAATAAGCCATCTGCATTTTGTAAAAGACATCGCTGTGCGAGCCGGTCTGTGCCCTCTCATGCCAAAGCACAGGCACTTTGGGGTTATATTGTTCCGTGGCCGTTGTGTTCGACCTTACCCAAACCTTAAGTTACAGAATGGATTTTCTGGAGAGTACATCTCAGTTGCCCTGTGGCATTGGTCAGACCACATAAGAAAAGTCCCTAGAGGAAAGAGACGTCTTGATAGCTCACATGGCTGGAGATGATAGTACAGTGCTGCACAGGACCAACTTCAGGCTCCAGCACCAGAAGTCTACAACACGGCCCACAGGGACTGCGGTACAGGGAGTCACGGTGGGTGGAGGGACCCTGATATACTTACAATGTGTCCCTGCTCTCTTACAGGAAGAAGGCATTGTGAAGGAGATCGACATCAGTCATCATGTAAAGGAGGGATTTGAAAAAGCAGACCCTTCCCAGTTTGAACTGCTGAAGGTTTTAGGACAAGGATCCTATGGAAAGGTAGGTTCAACTCTCATATTTGTGTGTAGTGAGTCTTTTTCCTGAATACAAAGGACACCTAGGCTGAGCATGTTGGACTTTGCTTGGCACAGCCATTAGTTGGAACCAGTATACATCAGGGCTGTGGCCAGGTGGTGCCCAGGCTGTACAGAGCTAGAATCTTGTCACCATAAGACTGTGCCCTCAAAGCCATTGCACATCTATTTCCTCTTCTAGAAGCTTCTGGGCTTGGGTCTCTTATCAGAAGAGTAGGGTATTGTATATGAGTCAAGGCATTGTTGAAAGTACAAGCTCAATCCTATTTTTCAAAAGGAAAAAAATAAGGAAAAAACAAAGGAGAGCACTTGTCTGGATTGAACCCAATGACTGGAGTGATTGAACCACGGAGTCAGAGAGGCTAGGATTATAGCCTGGCTCCTCTCTCACCTTCTACATGTCAGCTGTGTAGTTAGTTTGTCTCTCAAAGCCTTGGTTGCCTCATCCATAATAAGGATAGTGTTACCTGCTTTTGAGAATTATGCTATAGATTAAATAAGACATGAATTCCCTCTAGAAGTTGCCTAAGATACACTTGTACATGAAAACTACTTACCTCTTTTCTTTTCTCATCTCTAAATGATAACAATGAACCTAATTCATTTCAAGAAGTGATAAATCTTGGCTCTTCATTTTATGCACACTAGGAAATTGATAATGCTTTTCAATTACAATATGTGACTTACTCCAGTGCCCAGCTGATTTCTTTACATCCTTGGTGTGAACTGCTGGTGGATAGATCTACACAGGCTCCCACAACTTGATTCTTAGAGCACCATGAAGCCAGTTGTTCCTTCAGTGTGAGCCAGACAGCCCTGGCTCTTTAACTATTTTCATGAACATGTAACCAAATCTCCTCACTCTTCATATGACTCGACCAAAATGGACCTGGGTACAATCCAATTTGATTCAAGGGTGGGATTAATAGTATGTTAATGTTTTAGACAATCACTTTACTCCACATAACTTTGAGTATCTACAGAATTTATCTGTTGTTAACCTTATAAGGTAGAATCATCCTCTTTCTTTTCCAGGTGTGAATGCAATAAGGAATTCAATGATTTCTTGGTCTGTAAAAATTATTGTTAATATAGTCCATGTGGACTTTATGGCAAGAATAAAATAAGGACCAGGGATTTAGCTCAGTGGTTCCAGCACCTGCCTTGCAAGGGCCTAATTCAATCCCTGGTAACCACATACAACAATGCCGGGCCTGGTGACTCACACTCACCAGCAATCAGTACCACACACCACAGTGCCAGGCATGATTGTTCATGCCTGTAATCCCAGCACTCGGGAGGCAGAGGTGGAAAGACTGCTGTGAGTTCAAGGCCAGCCTGGGCTACATAGTGAGTTCAGGACCAGCTTAAACTACAAAGCGAGACTCTGTCTAAAAAAAAAAAAAAAAAGAAGAAGGATTCCAGTTTTTCGTGATATAAAGAACCATTATTACAAACAAGGTGACAGAGAGGTGGCCTTGAAATGTCTTGCTATTAATCAAAAAAGTAAGAAAAAGTGTAAGAGGAACCATTCTATCTCTTAAGACTATAATTTGAAAATACAGATTAGGATTGCCCTTTTCATTGCCTTTGGCAGGCATTGCCTGGGTCTTGTTCCAAGAGAGCAAAGCAATCTAGGTGAGTACCTGTCAGCAGATTGCTCTCACTCCAGCAGGAAGGTAAAGTGCGGGAGAGTCACCGTGGGCTGTGCTTGACAGACTACACCATTGTGTAGTGACATTGTGTATGCTACAACCCCATCCCAAAGCCACACTCTCAGGGGCCTGGTCCCAGGAAGATGTAAATTACTTCCTGAGCTCAGACCAAAACTCCAGGTGTCCTGTCAGTGACTTGCCTGAACAAAACATCCTGCTCAGAGAACTGGGTATTAAAATGGACAGGTGAGAAGGATTCCTCAAGTCCCTTGTGCAAATTTCAAATTCTGGATTTTTATTTTTATTTTAAAAAGGCATTCCTTGGAAAACAGCAAGTAAAATACTGGTAGTTAGCAGAATCCCCCAGGAATGATAATGCTCTTGACACACCACACATTTCCTTTCTAGCTTCTGGCAACTCCTAATCTTATATCGACATATGTCACTGTTATTCAAGGAATCAATGAGAGAATAATGGTCTGGAGGGGAAGCAGAAAGAGGAGATAGGAAACTCCTATGGGTTTTGGATCCTGGCCTTTGCCAGGCAGTACAACTACTGCTTTCTGACGCTGCTAGTGACAGCTGGTCTCAGCCATGGCTGACCTGAGAGTGAGGCCAGTCTTCTCGTTGCACTGACCTGCTCTGTACTCTGGGAAGTAGAGAGAGTGAGCTTGGGAGCCTCACGCCAAAGCTGCCTGGATAGGTTTGGAGACAATGTCAGAAACTAAGACAGTCACAAATACACATTATATTGGTTCACATGAGTGGGATGGGTTGTTTGTCATAAAGAAAACACCGATAACAAGCAGGGGAAAGCCATGAATTATGCTGCTCCATTTTCTCTTATTCCTGTTCTTTATAAAGGACACTAGGTCCTTGGGAAGGGGCGATCCTCTTTGTTAAGTGTAAGGGGAAAGAAACCCTTCCATGTCCATTGTGCAAAGCTCCTACTGCCTGCCCTCTACCTGCTGCCTCTGTCCCAGCGAGGGCAGACCCTGTATCCCTATAACCCCGGGCTAGCCTTCCAGGGGTCTCTAAATGCCTCCTCTGGAGGAGGTTGTTCCCCTAGCATTCCTTAAAAGTGCTTGTGTTGGCTCAGGCCTCACCAGGGAGCATTCTGCAGACCACCTGCCACATACCAGCACTGACATAGCACTGAAAAGTTGGCTGAAAGAACCGAGTAGTGAGTTTCCAGATTACTGAGATCCCTGAAAACTCAGGGCAGTTCAGGCTGACGTCATGTCTGTCACCTGGCCTTGGTTATCACTGCCGTCTTTGTGGTGTGGAACACTGAGCTGTGGCAGAGACTTCTAAAAATGCATTGAGGTGACATGCAGAGTTGGGGTAGGTGTTAGAGAGATGGTGATGACTTTTGCTAAAATTGCCTGCATTGTTTTGGAACTCACTTCACTGTATCAAAATCGATTCCTCAGTTGCATGAACGGCACCAAACAGAGGGAAACAGTGCTTGCTGCTACAGCAAGATCCCTGCTGCTGATCCAGTATGTCACCCTGCTTGTCATTGACTTCCTGTTTAAGCATTGAGAGTATTTTGTCGTTTATCTCAAGGTGCCATGTGTCTCCTGTTGGGATCCCTGCCAGCTACAGGGAGCACCTGCTACAATACCTAGGCCATGCCTGGCACTCAGTGGGAGCTCGATAAGTACTGATAGGGTGGGATTGTTCCTGTTTTTAAATAGATAAGTGACCCTCACTATCAGGCACCTTGTTTGTAAAGCCTGAAAGACAATAGGCAAAGGAGGTTATGTAAATATCTTTGCAAAATATGACATTGTTTAAACTAAATCATAACTAGTGGCTCCTCACTGCCCATTGGATGTAGTTTTCAATTTAAACTTGAGAAGAATAGGGCTTCCCTGCTCTTTGAATCCATATAGTCGTATCTTTTTAGACTGTCTTGTGTAGCTGTAAATGAATTTATATAGAATAAAGACAAGGTAATTTATAAAGAACAGAAGCTTATTTGGCTCATGTCTCTGAAGGCTGGGAAGTCTAGGGAAATGGCAGCAGAATCTCCCAGCATTGGTAAGGGCTGCATCCTATGTGGTACAGGGCATCTCATGGTGGATGGAAGGCAAGAGCAGGCGCAAAAGAGCTGGCTATTTTTAGAACCAAGTCACCAGAGAGATCTCCTGATCCATTCCCAAAAGAGTAGCTAGGACCCACTTGTGCAGCAGGCCTGCTCCTGACCAAACATATCTGGACCCACCTCTCATACCACCACAATAGGAATCAAGACTCTAGCACGTGAATTCTTCGGACATATTCAAGCCATAACACCTTCTTATCTTACCAGGGGGTGGATGAATAGGAAGCAGACCAGATCAACTGTGGACATATTAAAGGCTGGACCATCCAGGCCCATATCCTCTGTGAACTTTGCTCTTGTCTCCCTCCCATCTTGGGCATTTGTTGTTGTTGTCTGTCTTCTAAGTACAAAGACACCTCCTCTTGGGGCTCATATCAGCCTCACTGCAGTACAGCGGAGGGCTTCTTCTTTCTCCCAGCTAGACTCCACCCAGGGTTTAGGCAGCAGCCTAGGACACCTGTCCCACAGCAGTGAGCCACTGACTTAGGTCATTCCATTCATGCAGCCACCACCACAGGGAGTGTAGCCAAGTGTTCTGCTCCAGCCCCTTTGTGCTGAACCCATAGGTCCACCCCTCCCAGGTAGGAGGATGGGTGCTGAGTGGCTTCCCCTCCGCCCACCTGAGCCCCTCACTTAGTCTTGCCTTCCACCTGGGTTCCTTCCCTTGCCTCCTGCTTCCCTGTAGGGGTGAGGGTCAGGGATGCCCTTGCAACACTAATAACTCAGTTAAAGTGGATACATGAGGCTCCCTGCATGGGTGGAGAAGTGAATGGAATTATGGCTTCGAAAAACTGAAACTTGTCTAGCCCTCAGCTTCACCATGATTCACAGGACAGAGACACAGAAGTTAAGCTTTTCACTCTGCAAAACTGCCTTCTTCTGACCACTGTTGTCACATCTCTGCTTGCCTGTCAAGAAGCTCATTCGTACACACCAAAGGAGTGCTCTTGGCCTGTCCGGACATTTCCTGAGACAGCTGAGTCCGAAGTGCAGTAACTTCCTGGGCTGTAGCAGGACTGCGGGGGCAACATAGTCCCTGGGTTGTGCAGAAGGGCTTGGTACCTATGTGCTGTGTACAGGCAGCACACGAGGGTGAGTACAGGCCGCCCCCACAACTGTACCTCATGCCCACTTACAGAGCCATGGAGATGTGCCCACACATACATGCAGACACCCTACACATCTCCAGGAAAGATAATCCTCAGAGACAGCACGTCCAAAATCCCAAGAAGCCAGGCACGATGGCACAGCCCTAGAAATCCCAGCACTTTGAGAGGCTGAAGCAGGAAGATAACAAGTTCCAGCCTCACCTGGGAAACAGCAAAACCGTGTCTCAAAAGAAAGACAGAGAGAAAGGGAGCCTGTTTCTGTTCATCTGTCTCTGTGTGGCATCTCAGGAAGACGCAAGGGCAGCACCAGGGTCAGGAGCCAGCTGAACTGCTTCTGCGGTGCCTGGTGCAGATGTGAAACCCATGTTCAGCCTCAACGAATACATGTTCCTGTGCTAGGCCGTGTGTCTCCTCTCACTGTGTCCGTGTGTCAGTGTCACCTGGTGCCCTTCCCCCTCCCCCACTCTGGTGGAGCTGGACTCACATGCACACCTCTCTGCCTGTGGCAGGGGGAGACTGCCACCCCACCCCAGGAGCAGGGCTCATAAAGGCTCAACATATGTGCCTGGCCTGGGATTCAGAGCGTGCATGGAGCTAGAGTACCCCAACATGGAGCAGGAGGCCAGTGCTCCGGCCTCTGAGGCTTGATAAGGGAGATACCAGGGACGGAGAAATGTAATGTCACCCTCCAAGTTACTCCCCACGCGAATATTTTAAAACCCTCTCAGAAACCAATGCTATCTATAAACTTCAGCTACCTCCAGCTAAAATGTGGCTGAAGAAAGTTCAAACAAGGGGAAACTAGTATATCTTGACATTTGAGAACAGCTTGTTCTGTGTGGTCTGCTAATCTGAGCTGTCTTCTCAGCTGCAGGATTTACAGAAGGATATTGAAAACAAAATAAATTATCTCCTTTAAAACTTCTAAATATTTTGTTTTTTTAAAGTTTAGAAAAGGGAAAGGGTAGCACTACTGACATCAAATAGAAAGTCGATGGTACAAAAACGGTCGGTTCTTCCTACAGACATTTGACACTATTCATCAAGGATCTATGGAAAATCAGAGATTTTCCTGCCACCTTCAGTGCTGAGAAGAGTTTCAGATTTCCTATAGTGCTGACACTGTTGAGGTTTTTCTAAACTTCCGTGTGTCCCCTTGTGAGTCAATAGGAACAGTGAGTTTGAAGTCTCATTGGTTTAAACGCTTTCTGCTTCTCAGGTGTTCCTGGTGAGGAAGGTCACAGGGTCTGACACTGGCCAGCTGTATGCGATGAAGGTCCTTAAGAAAGCCACCTTGAAAGGTAAGGGCTGACGGGAAAACTGGCTGCTTTGGAAACACAAGGCTGCAGTCTCTACCCCGTCACTTGAGGTATCATTGATTCCTCGGTGTTCACGATTTCTGGAGCTATCTCCTAGGGAAAGCACCAGCCACATTACTCTCTGACTGATAAACAGTGTAAACATTTCCCTGGATATTTAAAATATCCCTGCCAGATCTGTGCAGTTTTTAGTAAAGAACCATATTGCATAAATACCAGTCTCCTGCATATGTTCCACTGTGGAGAGCCGTTTGGGAAAAAGAGCAGCAAGGGAGAATCAGGTTGTTTTGACTGTGTGGTGAGACAGCCTGATTCCATTGGTTCAACTGAGTTGCTCAGTTTCACAGAGGAGGTGACTCATAACTGTGGTGCTTTCCTTTGTTGTCCCCATGACTGGAAGCCAGAAATTCAGTTCAGCAACTGGACTTCAGTCTCCTTGCATTCCCATGCACCAACTGAGGTGAAAGCAGTACACACAAGGTCAAAATAAAGACATTGCCCAAAGCTACCATCTCAGTGCACAGCCATTGGGACCAAGGGGGCACTGTACTCCCCAGCATCACCCTGCTGCAGTCAGCCGTGTTCACTGTTGGGCAGAGAGGGAGTCCCACCTGCGCAGGACAAGATGAACCAGTGCAGACGCCCGCACCGGATACATGAGACCATGGCAGTTTATTTACTTCATATGCCACCCTTCCCCCCAAGAGAGCACTGTGGGTCACAAGGGGCTCCACTCAGGGGCAGGGGCTTCAGGAGGCAGCTCGGCGGGGACAATGGGATGAGGTGGCCCTCGTTCCTGCAGATGATATAACTGGCATGTGTTCTGGTCTGTCAGGAAAGGAAAGGAAAGTAGCAAACCAGATGAGGTTCAGCTTGGGAGGGACCTGCTGGGTGGAGCCCCTCCCCTGGGTGGGGCTTACTTGGCAAGAGCTGAAGTGCTTGTGGCTAAGCCTTCGGGGCCCCATAAGGCTAAAGATGGCAGTAGAAGCCAGCATTTAGACTTTTTGGTGTTTATAACACAGTGTTCTCAGCAGCAACAAGGTGAGCCATACAAGGAATATGCCATTCTGTCTTCAAGCCACTTGCTGTCAACTAAAGGAAATAAAATATATATTCAGAACATATAATTAATAATGTGGAACAATAAGTGTATGGATCAGATATGCAGACTAAAAATCTCAGATATACAAAAGAGGAAAGACTCTCCCAAGTGAGAGGGGCCCAGAAGAAGTCAGAAGGTGAGACCTGAGAAATAAAGGATGGATGATGTCTATTTTATGGAAGAGA
Source organism: Petromus typicus (assembly GCA_004026965.1). Taxonomy (NCBI): domain Eukaryota; kingdom Metazoa; phylum Chordata; class Mammalia; order Rodentia; family Petromuridae; genus Petromus; species Petromus typicus. Next base: position 83,020 of record PVIR01002069.1, read on the forward strand.
GAAACCTCTTTGATGTCATTAGCACAACCAATGGTGAGAAAATGTAAAGCCCAGCCCCTCTGGCCAGCATGGAGCCGTGTCAGTCACCTGCGTGTAACTGGGGGAGCTCCCTGTAAACACAGACCGGTGACTCATAGTCTCTTAGGAGCAGAGCTTAGAATTTGGCTTTTTAAACAAGTTGTTCCAGTAACTCTTATGTACATAAGAAGTACTTAAGGAGCATTCTAGTTTATTTTAGGGACTTGAGGTTTTATTCAAGTGTTACCAATAGCAACATAAGTTAAACTATGCTATTTAGAGTTAACTTTATTTTATTGAACAGTGATGCTCCTGTAGTTGTTTCACCAAATAGTCCAAGATATTCATGCCAGTATTATTATTCCTGCAATTGTTTATCTAATCAAATATTCCAAGATAGTCATGCTAATATTTTTTCATAGCCTCTTTGCTGATGAAAAGATGTAAGAAATGCAGCAATTTTTTACTTTCTGTACCCAAGTTTCAGTGAAATAGTTGTTTGAAAGTTGTCTCATAGAAACAGACACCTTAGACATTTTCTAATTCAGTATCATCTGAATGCCCAAAAAACAAGCTCCTCTTGCAGCTCCTCAAAAAGCTAAGTGCAGATTACCACCAACCCAGCTATTCCACTCATAGATAACTAAGAGCAGTCAAATTCACATCTACATGAGCAGTGTGCAGGAATGTTCACTGAAGCTCTGCTCAATTCCCCAAAGCCCAAAGGACAATGAAATGCTCGCAACTGAAAGGGAAAAATAGTGTGATCTTTATACTCTCGACAGCATGGATGGATCTTGAAAACAGGGTTCTTAGAGGAAAAAAAAAGCCAGACACACACAACCTGTGTGATTCCATTTGCATGAAAGTTTAGAGCTGGTGGACTCTTAGTGGCAGAGCCTCGGGGAGTGGCTGCTTCAAGGGGGGGTTAGAGACTTGCGGTGACTGTTCATGGATCTGGGGCTTTTCTGGGGGTGAAAATGGCTTAAAATTGACTTCAGAGGTGGCAATACTGTCTCAAACCCAGGTGAAGACAAGGTGGGTAGAAGCAGAGGCATCTATTCTTACAATCAGCCTGGTCTTGGGGACCAGTTACCCTCTTGATTCTGCCCCGCTTCTATGTTAACTCTACCCTAGTCTGGGAAGTAACTGATAGTTCCTTCTTTCCCTAACTCCTAGCTGTTCTTCTTGCTCTTCAGTGGGCTCCACCTTCCTGTCCAGGAGGGAGGGAAAGAGGGAGAGAAGCCACTGTGAGCTTGGGGTGTCCAGCCCTGCGCCTGGGAGTGCAGCGAAGGCAGGGCCAGGACCCTGTTCTCTGTGTTAACCGTTGCTATATCCCATCAAGGTTGATGCTAATTCTTAACTCCTGTGTAGAGTGCACCTTCTTGGGGATTTCAGTCTCCTTGGATGCACAAACTTTCACATGTGTTTTAGTCCATCCCAAGTGCTCTTGAGGAGAGGTTGCTGCCGGTCCAGTATAGAACCAGCAGGAACTGCAGCCATGTCAGGAGCTAAGCATGGCATTGCTAGGCGCCTGAAAGCCTTGAGCCGTCAGTGTGAAACATACACGTGACATGGTGGGCAGATTCATGTTCACAGGGAAGGAGACGTAAAAGCTGCAGATGTGTCTGAATTACAGAATTAGAGGTAGCTTTGCTTTTCTTCCTATGACCTATATTTCAAATTGTCCACAATAACAAAAAACAAGCTTTTTAAAATGTAAAGAACTTTTTGTAATATAACTTGTAAATATTCTAGAACAATATTCTTGTGTGTATAAACTTGGGTTTTTTCACATTTCGAGAAAGCTTTTATACCAATGACCAGTCATCTTGTTCTAAATCACAAAATAGAATGAAAAGGGCCAGGGATTTGGCTCAGTAGTTCTGGCACCTGCCTTGCAAGTGCAAGGTCTTGAGTTCGATCCTTGGTAACCACATACCACAGTAGTGGGTGTGGTAGCTGGTGCCTGTAAATCCAGCACTCAGAAGGCAAATCCTGGAGGATTGCTGTGAGTTCAAGGCTTGCCTGGGTTACATAGTGAGCTCAGGGCCAGCCTGAACTACAAACTGAGACCTTGTCTCCAAAAAAAAAAAAAGTATGTACAAAATAGAATGAAAGAGTATGCAGTTTGTTTTACAATACAGGAGAACTTAAAATGTATGAGAATGTTTGTGACCATTACCATTAAAGCTTTGTAGCTTGGGCTTCCCACACCTCTAATTCCAGACCTCCAGACACTGAGACAGACAGATCTTGTGAGCTCAAGGCCAGTCTGGGCTACATAGTGAGTTTTTGTCTCAAAAAAAATTTTTTTTAACTTCAAGTTAATTAAATCTCTTAAAAGGAAGAACACATGAAAAAAAAAATATCCAAAAGAAAATCTTCAAGTCACTCATATAGAACAGAAATGCAAAGATGTCATCTACTGAATTTATCCAATTCCCGTTCTGCATCTTTACTATTTAAAAAAGTGAAAGCTCTTTGCCAGCACAGAGTGAACAATCTGTCTCAGAAATTACACAAAATAGGAGAAGCTGCTGGATGTCACCTGGAATGTTCCCTGGCCCTGGTCCTGGCCCTAAGCATCACGCCTCCACTGGCCCTGGGAGTCGAGCTCCTCATCTGCTAAGCCCTCCTGGTGATAGATCAGAAAAACATTGAGGGTGATGCCTTTGACCTTGGCCAAAAATTCTAGGGCTTTCTTCTCGCTGTTTCAGCGTGGGCCCTTGGAACCCACAGGAACTCGAGGAAGATCACTGGGCACCTGCCAGTGCTCTAGCTACTGTTCCTGCATCAACTCCTCAGTGATGAATCTCCAGGGCTCCCCGTAAATGAAGCGCTTCCTTCCAGGAGGCACCCCTATCCCACTCAGCACCTCCCAGGTGACTTTATCACTAGCATGTTGGCCCTGAATGAAGGTGACACCCAGGTGATTATCATCACCCACCTTCCCATTAAAGATGAGCCCCACAGTAGGAACAAGGAATAGCAATGGCAGGCAGGGCCTACTCCCTTCACCTCAGCACCAGAGACTGCTACATGCACCAGCAGGTTTCCGTAAGCTCATGGGGAAGTGTTCTTCGCACTTAGTGTAAGGACAGCAGTTCTGTCTTGGTGGTTGGATTTCACTGGATACTTAAGGGTCAGAAATCCCACCAATTCAGCCACCTTACTATCTGTGGCGTCACTGGTCAAGGACTCAGTGTCCGGCAGAGCCCACCAGGAGAGTGAACCCTCCACTCGCTTCCTGCAGGAGCCCCCATGGGATTGGTTCAGTGGAGTGGGAGCCATGGTGGTGGCAGAAGAGGCGCTTCTGTCACTGGGACACTGAGCAGGACTCAGCATTCCAGTAATAGAAGCCTCGCAGTGCCTTGATCCACAGGGTCTTCCTTAGGTTGTCAGTACTTTGGAGACCTAACCGTGATGAGGATGAGTCTCTGTGGGTCCTGGCCACTCCCTCTTCTGACCAGGTGTGGCTCCTCTGCTGACCTGTTGACCCGTCACATACCAAGGGATGACCACGCTGAAGCACATACCTGAGAATAGGTCACTCTGACCCTAGGAAGCACAAGTCCGTGGACATTACACCTGTCAATGTGCAGGGTGGGAAAAACATAAAGCTGTTTTCATATTGTGAAAAATGAGAATAGAAGAATGGAAAAATACTCCTTTTCCTTATTCTCCCTTCAAAGTCAGCTTGAAAACTAAATGTTATTTTATATCCTGTGCCAGTTTAGCTTTTTATGATGGATTATCACTCACTGGAGATCATTTTCTCAAGAGAAAAGACCGCTTCACAAAACATGGCTTTGTGTGCAGTAGCCACAAGGCCTCACCAAGAGGCAGAAGCCACACAGAGAGGAGACTGATATCCTCTGCCCGGGCTTAGCATGAGGAAATCAGCCACTACCCTGCCTGACCTGAGCCGCCTCCATAGGCAGGAAGAAGAGAATTTATTCTAAAGAACATTTACATTAGTTTTAGCTCTAACACCTCTGAGTCTTATTAACCTGCATTATTCAAGTGTCCTATAACTCACCCCGCCAACCAGGTCCCTAGTTTGTAAGCCAGTTATAATCCTGAGCAGTGGGGCAGACAGCAGAGGGATGCACTGTGAATAACATCCACAATGACATTCCCTGTTCCTGAGCAAAAGACCCTACAAGGACAGCAGCCCCCAAAGGAAAATGCAAGGCATGTGAATAGTACCATCCCTCGGGAAAGGAAAAGGGGGCCAGAACTTGTGGGAATAATTTAAAACTCCAGATTGTTTCTCACAAATGCAGGTGACTGTCACGTGTGCAGAGCGAGGGTTGTTGGTGGGAATCCACTTAACTCAGTATGAGCATCACAGATAATAGTTTCTGACAGCTCTATTTTACCTTGAAATGAGAACTTGGAGTGTCAAGCACAGCCCTCTCCTTTTTCTAAAGAGACGACACATCCTTCCCGAGGGGATGTCACCTTCTTTCAGCTGAGGAAGAAAGAGCTGGCGGGCATGTGTGGTCACCCACCGCCCACTGCGCTCAGCACTCCCCAGTTCATCCGCCATCTCACCCCCGTCAGAGAATGAGCCTCCTTAAGGAACCTTTAAAATCTCCAGCTTCTTGAAATTCACATTTGCATACTCATGACTGACACAGTGATCATAGCTAGTAGTTCGGTATCATGAGTTCCAAATATAGCGCTTCCTTGAGGCAACCTCCCCACACTATGCTCCCAAGGAGCCTGGTTGACAGGTGTACATTGCTGCTGTGAGCCTGGACCAGTTTGCGAACATGCCTGGTTGTTGTTACCTGCCTTAGGAAACATCCTGTATGGTATAGTTCTCCGCCTGGCTGCAAGCCTGAAGTGCCTAAGGACTGTCACAAACTGCTGCTGACTGGGGCCACTCCCAGAGGACCTGCTAGTTGGGCTGAGTGGGAAAACCCTAAATCTCCTCAGTGTCTCTAGTATGTATAATGTGGAGCTTCCCTAACAGGTGGTGGGAATAGGAAATTGTCATTGAGGGGCTAGCATACCCTCTCAAGCAGTCACGAGTGTCTGGGAGCTGTCTCGTCAAAGCAAAATTAGGATGGTGATATGAACCCTCCCCCACAGTCCCTCACAGCTAATGTGTAAAAGCTGATCTCATTGACAGCCGATCGATCCTCTCCAGTAGCAGTGTGGCCCCTCAGTTTCTTAAACTGAAGTCTTTTCCCTGTTTCTAATTCTACCTAATAAATCTGCCTGCGCCTCATCCTGACACATCCTGAAGTGCTTTTTTATTTTATTTTATTTTTTTTTTTTTTGCGACAAGACTTGATGATCCTATTCCACGAGAAAATTTTAGGTTCCCATCTCGTCTTCATGGGATCTCCTCAGACTTTATCGCATGACACAGGGTCTTTTGTTGGGGGGCAGCTGGACGTGAACTACCATCCATTAGGGAGAATTCTGTCTCAGTTAAGCTGTAGTCACTCTGAGAAGAGTCTGTGTGCAAATAAGAAACATGATGAGTTCTCACAAGGACCAGGACCCGCACAGCCCACAGACACACTCGTGTCTCCTGATGGGATTTACAAATGTTTTCATGCCTCCTCAGTGGCCAGCCATGGCCCCTGCATGTTAGCTCTCTCAGCTCAGAGGTGTCATGTGTTGCCTTCTTCATAGGAGGGAGGCTGTGTCCTGTCAACTGTGAAAGTAAACAACACCCTTCTGGACAGATGTATTTATATAAGCAAGTTAAATAATGATTTGACAGTTGTGGTATCATCACCCAGGCCTCGTGGTGGCTGAGTAGGAGGGAACAGATCACCTGGCTATCAGCACGGATATCAGCAAGGGCAGGGAGGGGAGGGACCTGAGCAGGACATCACCAGCTAAAGCTCCTTCTGGTGTACTGTGTCCACTCCCTGAGAAGCAGGGCAGTAACTGCCTTGCTCTGCAGACGGTTGGCACACAGGAATGCCTGTAGTGGCCCACATGCACAAATGTATTGATGACGGTTCTGCCAATTACAGCACCTTGAAACAGTCCTAAATCAGAATTAGCCCAGCTGTTCTCAGCCCTCAAAATGTTATTTCCACCACTTCTGTATTTGTTTCTCTCTCAGCCCAGTTACTTCACTAGAAAACACTGACTCACTACAAAATCAAGCTTCCGTGGCTGCTTGTGTTTGAACAGATTTATTTCTATGCTACTTCATTCATTTCTTTTGATTCCCATTTGAAGAATTTTAAACTGTGAGGGGAATATAAGGAAAACTAAAAGGGCCCCTTCTTAGTGGGTGAAATGGTACTATCTTCAAATGGGAAAACTATGGCACAAAGAAGAAAAACCCAACTCAAAATCATGTTGCTTGGAGATGGCGACAGCAAGTCCTGTGCTGATCCTGTGACAGCTACCCCCACCCTTCTCATGGGGCCTCCATGCACCTTGGTGTCAGAGTCCCTGAATTACTCAAGATCCCACATCCTGGCTTATTGCACTTAGAATATTTACTAGTCAAGGGAGTTACTTCCCTAGTGAATTTTCTAAGACAAAAAGTAAACAGAAAACAATTCTTGTTGCTAGCTTTCTGTCACTATGACAAAACATCTGAGCAGCTTACAAGAGGAAAGTACATTTTGGCTCATAGTTTCAGAAGTTTCAGTCCATGGTTAGCTGATTCCATTGCTTTTAGGCCTGTGGTGAAGGCAGAAACTTTAGGGCAGGAGGAGATGGGAGAAGAAAGCTCCTTACTTCCTGGCCACTGGGAAGCAGAGAGAAGAGAATCAAAGAGAAAGGGGTCAAGGACAAGATATATTCCTCAAGATCCTGCCCTCAGGATCCACTCCTTTCAGATAGGTCCACTCCCTATGTCCCCATCCCCTCCCAGTAATGCCATCACTTATTAACCTATCCATAGACTAATCTGCTGAAGCTAAAGCCCTCATAAAGTAATCACCTTCCAAAAGCCTCAAGTCTGAAAACACAGGCCTCTTAGGGGTGTTTCAGATCCAAACCATAACCCCCTACAAGCTATCTTGGAATTGTGTTCTGAGCTTCCTAAGAAGCACGTGTGCATCCTGGCAGACACCTTCTTTATGTGTTGGCTCAGGTTCATTGTTGAGCTGTCTGCCTGTGTACCTGGAGTCCTTCAGGGTCCCTCACTACCAAAATTATGTTCCTCAAACTACAGATAGTAAATGTAGGAAGTTCTTTTTTTTTTTCTGCACTACTTCACTACTTGACTCTCAAATGTTTAGCCACATGATTGCTCACGGGACCCAAATTTTCCTCTGAGTTAAACCTTGCAAAGCTAAAAGCTCCTGTATGAAGGTCATTTTATTCTGCATTTGGGAGACTCCTTAAGATATAATTTCAGACTCAGGTACCATTTTTGCAGGTAGGAAAGAAAGTGTCAAGCAACATTCACACCATAAAGAATCACTGAGCTTATCACAGAGCAGGGGCCCAGCATTAATCAGTCTCAGGCTGCCAGTGTGTGCATCAGCTCAGTTTCCCACACAGTCTGTCATGTGCTGCATCAAACACACAACAGCTGACAGGTCTGTGATTGTACCTGCTTTGTGAGTTACATTGCAAGTCACTTGTCATGCAGTGGGACTTGGGGGCTTCCCAAGCATGTGCAGGGCCCATGTTCTAGGGTGCCCGTAGACTTATATGGACAGAGATTCAGTGTAGTGGCTACTAGGTCTTCTCCCAAACACACACTCACACACACACACACACACACACACACGCTTTCTAAGGTGTACTTGGCTGGCCATTTCTTATCCTCTCATTAACTTGCAGAATTGCATTTATTTTTATCTCACTTTTCATTTTCTTTGAAATTCATCATAATAAGACACAATACAATGTGGAATGATACAGTATTATAATATGTTTCTTGGCCGTTTTGGGTGATATAACAGTTGAGTAGCTTTAAACAGCAGAAATGTATTTCACTTCTGGAAGCTGGAAGTCTAAGGTCAAGGCTTTCTCAGATTTGGTATCTGATGACATCTGACGTCTTGGCTTATAAATGGTCATCTTTTCACTTTGTATTCACAGAAGGAGTGAATAATTCTCTATAATCTCTTTTTCAGGGCCATAATCCCATTCATGAAGCTCCACTATATAATGAATGTGGTTATTATGTATACCAAGAGTGCATCAACTTTTTAAAAACTACAGAAAACATTTATTTTGCATCCATCCCAACTACCCTGAGAGTCTTAAGCTCTCTCCAGCATCAATCTAAAAGTCTAAAATCCACCATCTAATCCAAACCAGATATGCATGGGATTTAGAACACAATTCATTCTGATGCAAATTATTCAGCTGTGAAATTAAACAAAATTATGAGTTTCAAAAATACAATAATGAGACAGACATTCCCATTCCAAAAAAGAGAAGTCAGAAAAGGGAAAGAAGCATGGTCCCAAATAAGTCCAAAACCCAACAGGGCAAACAGCATTAAACCTCAGATTCTGAACAGACTTCTTTGGCCTTATGCTGTGTGCAGCAGGCCCATTGGACCCATGTTCTGCCTTCTCAGTTGCTTCCAAAGCTTTGTTCTCTAGGGCTTAGATCTCCAGATCCCTGCCCCATGGCCTTAGATGGCCCACCCATGGCTCGACCCATGACCCCAGTGGCTCTGACTGGACCTCACCTTTGCCAGTCAACAAAGAGTAAGGCATGTGCCATGAGCTGTTGTACTTCTAGTGCTGGAAGATGGACCCAAAATGCCACTACCAGTTTGTCACCGGAGCCCTCCAAAGGTGCAGCCATAGGCTTGTGCTGCACCAAGGTCCACACAGATGCACTGGGGCCGTGGAAGACAGCATACCAGGATAAGGAGCAGAGCCCACTGTGGGCTGGAGGACCCCAGGTATCAACATTCCCTCCTTTGAAACTACTGTGCTTCAGGGCCTTTCACTCTGGCCCATGTGTGAAGGCTGAGAAATTCTACACACTGCCATCTGCAAGCTGGAAACTCAGGGAAGCTGGCAGTACAGCTCAGTCCAGACCCAAAGGCCTGAAGACTCAGGAGCAGAGAGTATGAGTCCTCATCTGAATCCTAAACCCGAGGACTGGGGGACATAAATATAAATCCTATTCCACGTCTGAAGACTCAAGAGCCGAAGGCAGCCATTTTCGAGGGCTGGAGCAGATGACAGTCACAACTCAAACAGGGAGGTTGTCCCTTCAGCTGCCTTTTTGTCCCATTCAGGCCTCCACAAATTGGATAACACTCATAGATGTGAAGAAGGGTGGCTTGTTTATTCAGTCCAATTCTAGTGCTTTATTTGGAAATATCTTAATGGATACATTCTAGCCAGGTACAGTGGCACATGCCTGGCTGTGATCCCAGCAGTAAAGGAAGCTAAGGCAGGAGGATTATAAGTTCAAGCCCAGCCTGGGAAAATTGGTAATTTATTAAGTCTTTGTCTCAAAATTAAAAGTTAAAAAGGATCAGGGATATAGCTCAATGTAAAAGTCCTGAGTTCAAGCCCCAGTACTGAAAAACATAAACTAAACACATTCAGAAATAGTGTTTACCAACTCTTTGGGTGTCCCTTAGCCTAGCCATATCAACAAGATATGACATATGATCCAATACACCTATGATGGATATAAATGGGGACAAATGTTAAATCAGACAGATTCAGGCACTAGTGTCCAACTTTGAAGAAGGAGTTTCAGTCACTGGCCTCGGTTGTGTGTCTACATCTTCTGCCCACGAGAGGGAAAGCAAAAGCTGCTGTTACTTCGGGCGATGATAACACACCATACTAGCAAGGTGCACATTGCACCTGTATCTCTCATAAAGGCTTTGTTGTACACTGAGTCCTGGCTTCCTTTTCCTCTTCTGTGAAGTAGCAGAATTGAGTGATGTATTCTTCAAGATCTATCAAGGAATTAAATCTCTCCTCATTCATTTAGACAGAAGCAGAACCTACTGTGTGTACATTACTCCCCCTCCCCCTCAGCCTTGGAGCTTTGGTCTCAGAGAGATAGAGCAACAAGAGACACAGAGGCAAGTGCTACGCTGGGCCAGCCATTGGGACTCCTGCCACTCTGCCTACCAGTGTCTTCAGTTTGCACACACTGCCGATTTCTGTACTCTTAAGGAATGACACAGTGCACCACAGAAACTAGCTAGTGTTGGCACAGGAGTGAACAGAGCACTCACTGGGCCTCTGCAAAGGACAGTGACGGCAGGCACAGGCCTCCTGCAGGCCGTCACTGGAGTTATCACCTGTGTTTCTCATGATGACCCTGTGAGTCACATCCATGAGCAGATGGAAGCAGAAAGCAGTCTGCAGTGACAGGTCCTATCACACACCAGCCGGCAAAAGTGACCAGGCAGCCCCAGGGAGACAGGTGGGCCCCAGAGTGCTTGAGTAACTGAATACAAATGTCAAAACTGAGTCTGTAGACCAGATGTAGGAGACGTAGCAGATGTAGATACCTGGGGACTCAGAGATCAAGGAGCATTTCTGTTTCCTTGACTACATTCAAATGTACAAGTACCATGTAGTGTCACTATCATCACCCAAAGAGTTCTGAACACATAAAGCAAAAACCTCCTCCGCCTCCTCTCTTCAGTCCTGGTAGCTACTGTTCTGAGTTTGCCTGTTCTAAGTCCTCTTTATAAGTGGCTTATTCGCTTAGCATAATGCTTTCAAGATTGATCTTGTTGTGGCATTGCTGGAATATTTTTTCCTTTTTAAGGTTGTGATGTGTGTGCACCACACTGTGTTTATCTGTTGCTGTGCTGATGGATATTTAGGCTACTTTCATCACAGACTGCTAGGAATAGTGCTCCTAAACATCTGAGTATCCTAATACTGTTCAGGTTACTGCTTTCAAATCCTTTGATTATATACCTCGTAATGGAATTACAGAATCATGATATGATTGTGTTTACCCTTTGGAGGAATCACCAAACTGTGTTCCACAGTGACTGCACCATTTTACATCCCTTCCAGCAGTGGGGAAGCTTTCAGTGTCCCCCATCCTCACCAACATTAATATTTTACTGTATTATTATAGCTCTCATCATTATACCAACCCTTAGGAAGGATTTCTTTAAAAAACTCTAAGAGTACATATTGCAAATGTAAATAGGGGTGAATTTCAGTCCGGTTGATACTTGCCCTCTTTTCCCCAATAGGCACATCTGAAAAATTTTCCACCCTCGTTCCCATGAGGCTGCAGGAAGCCACTTGGATACTGCCTGGGTGTATCAGTTAGCTCGTGGAGTGTCAGAGCAGTTCTTTTTTGTCATTCTCTTTGTCTTTCTGTTTGTCTACTCGTTTGCTTCAGAAATAATTACATCTGCATCCCCAGATGGCTGAACTCGAAACAACATGAGCCTCAAGCAGAATAATGTTGTAATTTGTTAAAACACACTAAATTAAGAGAAAATATACAAAATAGGATCAAAACACACAGTGAATATTTAAATTTTAAAAAGTACTACAGTAAATGACACTTGGCTATCAATACCCCTCAGAATTCTACCCTTCCTTAAAACACAATTATTTCATCATTTTTGCCATTTTCTGAAGCAGTTCTGGAATCTCTTTTGTAAGTGTCTTTAATTGCACTATTGTAGCTGCCTTGTGAACTGAATCGATTCAAAATGTTGTCAGCAATTTCTGTCAAATAACATTATCATGTGCCTTCATCCATCTTTCTATATCTAACACCATGTGACTTCCAGTTCTTCCCCAAAGTCAAAATGGCCATGAATTCCAAATGTTTATAAATTAAGCAATTTACCAACCCATGTAATGTGTGACCTTTGACTAGATCATAGCCTGGAAAAAACAAGAGCTGTAAATGACCCAAGTTAAGGAGGTTAACATGGGTTGGATGTCAGATGATATCATGGAACGGTCAGCAGTTTCCTAGACATGATGCCAGGTCAGTGTTACATAAGGAATTGTCCTTCTCCTTGGGGATACGTGCAAAAGCACCTGGGATCTTGTAAATTGCTATGCTTTCTGCAATTTTATTAGAATGTGTTTTTGTTACTATTTTTATTAGTACATGAGTGCATTAACTGTGGGTAGCTGGTGCATGTACAAGACACATCTTAATTCTTTTTACATTCCCTTCCCCTTCCCTCCTGATGAGAAAGAGACAGAGACAAACACCAAGAGTGAGAAAGCAAATGTTTCATAATGTAAGAAAGAGACTAGGCCGAGAATATTAAGTGATCACTGTACTATGCCGGGTTTTGTATTCAAAATACAAAGTTGGGGGGACTCATTGAGCTCGTGCTTTCTGTCATGTTCCTCAGAACTCATAATTCCTGCCTCCTGAAAACCTTTGTTTCTGTCTTTCAGTGCGGGACCGAGTCAGATCAAAGATGGAGAGAGACATCTTAGCCGAAGTGAATCACCCTTTCATTGTCAAGCTCCATTATGGTAAGCACAGTGACACGGTGACATAGACCTGCTCAGAGAAGGCTCAGAGCAGCTTCCTCCAGATCAAAGGCAACTGGACTACATAATAGATAAGGAAGAAGAAAATCCTCCCTGTGTCACAGAACCCTGTGCTGGCTGGTCCTCAGTCCTTACTCTGTTTGTTTCTTTTCCCTTGAAAGAGTTAGATGACCTGCTTTCACCCCCAAGACCTAATCTGAGATGGCCTATCCATTGTTATAATGGATGTATCTGTCACCTCAGGTAATCAGTAAAAAGGTCACATCATGTATATTGGGGTGAACTGTGATGTGTTTTGAGTTGTGTCAAAATGTTCTATGACCCACTAATTCCCTTACATGCTGGTGCTGACACTGTCATTGAACTGACTGTGATATGACAAGTATTTTAAAAACTAAGTTCAGTCAGCCCTCTCACTGCCCCTCCAGGTAGTAATCACTTCCATCCTTTGAGGGTCAGAGCTAGTAGATTAGCGAAGGCCATGCATCTTCATGGTCACCCATTGACTCCCCCTCTGATCCCATCTAAAAGGAAGTAAGTAAAATCTTCAAGTAAAGAAATGCAATGTGAGGATAACTAGGCGTGGCCACACCACCATAGGCCTTACTTTCCATGTGAGTAGAGTACAGGAAACAAGCAAGGAAGATGCTCCTGTGTGCTTGGAGGACTCAAAGAACCCTCATCTTTCCCACCTTATCTGTGGTTACAGCCTCCTCCACAGGCCGACTTTCTCCCTCTCCCACGCCACTCCAGCAGCTGCTGATCACCTAGGGTCAGCTTCTGGCTGACCTGTCATTTAAAGTGGTTCCCATTGCATTTTCCTGAATAGCTTTAGAAGTGAGTGTCTTACAAAGTCATGTGAGTGCATGCATGAGTGCATGCGTGTTTGCATGTGTGTGTGTGTGTGTGTAGGGGGGGTGTTTACTGGAGAACATACCCCAGCATATATTACCAATGAACTACTACATCCTCTGTACTTTTTATCTTTTATTCTGAGACAAGATCTTGCTAAGTTGGCCAATGTAGGCTCAAACTTGCAGTCTTCCTGTCTTAGCCTCCTGAGTAGCTGGGATTACAAGTATGAGCCACCATATTTGGCACAAAGACTTTTAAACAGATTCTCACAATGTCACCAACTGCCCATCAAGCCACAAGATGGACATGTGCTCCACACTCTACCATCCATAGTTCCCATAAAGGGTTTTGCTAACTGGAGGCTATGGTTTCAAACTTCGGCATTAATAATGATTCCAACATTTACATTTAGAAAATTTGAAGTTTTCTAGGACATAGTATCGGGACTCTGCAGCCCTGCTTCTTTTTCTATAAACAGTTACCAGCTGTCCGGCCTAACACTGTCTAGTAGACCTAAAACATTGCTCACAGTGACCTGGCCTTCAGTCCGGGAAACACAAAGATTGTTAGAGGGACCCACTGCACACTGTCAAGGACTCACCTGTGTCTCCTTTTGCAGCCTTTCAGACAGAAGGAAAACTCTACCTGATCCTGGACTTCCTGCGCGGTGGGGACCTCTTCACCAGATTATCCAAAGAGGTGAGCCATCTGCCTCCACCGTGGGGTTCTGCCTGTGGAGCTGGAGTTGGAGGAACTTCAGGGGAAATTACCTGCGCGAGTGAGACCTGGCAGCAGTCCAAGCTTCTGTGGCTGTTGCCAGGGTCCCACACTGCACACACAGTCAAGGCTTGCATTTGGTGTTGACCCATCAGTCGGAGCCATCAGAATCAGCTCTGGTTTTCTCTGAACTTGGGCAAGTAGAAAACTACAATGGGCCTCTGAGGAATGAACTACACTTGGGAGCTAAGGTGTCAGCACAGAAATGTTGAGAGTCCACGGAGAGAACTTGACAGCAGGCAGTTTTGACTGTCAGCAAGCCCACTGGGCAAAGTGAACAATTTAGAGAAGAAACAGCCGGGCAGGACAGGTGCTCATCACCCATGGGAAATGGAACAGGGATCCCAGAGTCCAAGGGCAAGAAGGGTTAGAGTCACTGTCCAGGACCCTGAACACCCGGCTACAAGTGTCCCTTCAGTGACAGCCTGGTCTCTGCCAAACACTTGTCTGTCCCAACCCATTGAGAGCCCCTGCCCCTGCCACCTACAGGCCCCTCTCTGGTGAGCTTCCTGGCCTGGAGCGCCCTGTTTGTGCTGCCTTTGGTGGATCTAATCCCTCCAGGAGGCAGTGGTTTCCTAGGCTTACTTTGTATCACCCCAAGGGGGTGAAGGCCTAAGAACAAAGGGAGAAAGGTAAGACCTAAGATCCACATTCTATGCTGTTTTTCTGTCCTTCATTGTGTGCTTATTTATTTGCAATGAAATATGATGAATCTGCATGAGAATCACTCAGAGTAGGAACCCAGAAACACACTCCAGATCTGCATGCTTGGGGGAGGGCATGAGGAGGACAGGTTGGCAAAGAAGGAGCTGGGTCTAAGGACACCAAATCTGCTTCTTGCTAACCTTGAAGCTGTGAGAAGAATTCACCTTTCCATTAGAGGAGCCAGAACAGCTTTGCTGAAGGCCCAGAATTTTTACCACAATCTCCTTCCCGGTTGGACTCCAGGAGTCCTGGTGTCCTTGCAGAGTTCCTTACAGTGGACATCTGGGAATTGAGCTGACCAGCAGGCCCTCTCTGCCCTGTAGGTTATGTTCACCGAGGAGGATGTCAAGTTCTACCTGGCAGAGCTGGCCCTGGCTCTGGACCACCTGCATGGCCTGGGCATCATCTACCGGGACCTGAAGCCTGAGAAGTAAGTGAGGAGAAGCGGGGACAGCCCTGTCCCCTGTCCCTCAGCTCTGGGTCTTCTCCAGTCCACGTTAGTGGCCACTGCCCAGTATTTATTTCCTAAGTAAATTTCAGACAGTGGGCTGGGGACAGACCCATGCTGGGATCCCAGTGGGGTGATACGCCACCTTCCCTGGAGAGGTACCAGCTGTACAGTGGCTCTTGCACAAGGTTGTTCCCATCCAGTCCTCATTAAGGACCCAAAGTGACAAGCCCCAGGTTCACACACTGGCAGGGGTTGCCCCGGTAGGTTAGAGGGAGGCCGTGGCTGTGGTCCCATGTTTCCCACTCCCCCTCAGGCCGGTCACCTCTGCCATTAGGGAGCACTCCAAACGAGGCAGGGATCTGGGCCTCTCTCTCATATCTCCTGGCTTGATTTAGGGAGTTTTTCAGCTACCTCAACACACCTAAGAAATAGGGTCAATTTGCCTCATCTTGGTGTATTTTCTGATCCATTTGTAAGTGACAAGTTATCTTAGAGACAGTGTGGCCTCAGAATCCCCAGGCCAAGACCCCACCAAAACCATAACCTCTCATACATTATTTCTAGGGTAATCTCTCAATTGAATTAAATTAAAATATTAACATACCTCCAAAGTTCTCTCACTTCAGGTGTTTTTATGTGTTCTTGTGGACTAATGTAAACTGGGAGGGCCTCACTTAGAAGAGGAGAACTAGTAGTGGTGTTTTAGGTTTCACTAGCATGCTGCCCTATGTCCCCGAGGCAAAGCCACTGATCTCTCATATGCTTCTCATTACCTGTGAGGCTGAGCTGTGCCACCTGGCTACCAGGGCTGACATGTGCCCAGATAAGGTGCCTCCTGATATGGATGCACCAGGACATCTCAGCCTGTGCTGTAAGCCCAAAGGGTCACAGGGTTGGGGTAGATTCTAGCCTCTGTTCCTTGCCCCTGATGTCACTTGCACTATGCCAAGATAAAGATAGAGACAAATGTCTCTCTGAGGCCAGGTTGTAAAATGTGGCTGTCATTTATAGGAACCATCTGGGTTTGCCAGATGACAGGTCACATATGTGAAATCTGTCTGCCCATATGGATGATAAATGGCACCAGGAACGTCTCTGATTGCATCTGTAAATACATTTTCAGACAACTATAAAAGGCCTTGTGCTGGGTGCCCTAGAGAACAGTAGCTTATAGGCTGCAGCTGTCTCCCTCAAAGAGCAGGGACCTGAGGCCAAACTGCCTTTCAAAGCAAATTTAACTATGCGTGAAGATCATCTCAGAGGTCAGACTCATGTGAATTGTCTTAACTCGAGTCTCAGAGTGCAGTTCTTTGGGGACAGTGCCAGTCCTCCTTCCCACAGATGTAGTAGTTATCCAGCAGCCTCTCATAAGCATGGAACTCTCTCTTGCTCTGTACCCATTAAGCAGGGAGCTGTGGTCATCACTTTTCTTGAAGAACAGAGTGATCCTTGTAGCTAAAAATACTACTATGTAATTGCAGGGTGAAGAGAAAGGTTTTGTTGTTCAATTAGAGTCATTAGGGAAGGAATCTTGAAAGTTATTTGCTTTCTGGGCAAAGACTGAGTATAACCAAAAAGCGAATATAAAATATTTGCCTCTTTAATTATAACTTATTATCTTAATTAATATTGCATGACCTTTCACTTCTTCACATTTCCATAAAATAGTATACGTTCTTTAATCCCATGGCAGGTTTTTACAATTATGTTAATATATAGCTAACATGTCCCACTTTGGCCATGGTACAGTACACAGGGCGGTGGTGTTGAGCACATTTGCAGCACGGGACAGCCATCACCACTGTCCCTCTCAGAGCACTTCTTATCTTGCAGAACTGAAACTCTTCCAGTTAAACTCCATCCCCACGGCCCCTCCCCCAGCCCCTGATGACCCCATTCTACTTCTCAGTAAACTTGATGACTCAGAGGACTCAGTTAAATGGAAACAACGCACAGGATTTCTCTTTTGGTGGCTCACTGGCTTCCTCAGTATGTCCTCAAGGTCATCCAGGCTGCAGTCAATGTATGGTTGAGTTTCCTTCCTTGTTAGATTTTTAAGAAAACAATAACCACATGTCATTGTTCACAGTCGTGCTTTTATTTTCTCTCAAGCCCACCTTTTTGTTTCTTTAGGGCTGGGCTGGTACCTCCCAGGGTCTCACTGGAGAGTTAATGACAGTCCAAAATATAGGGAAGATGGGAACCCTGGGGTCTGGAGGTGTTACAGCCTCAGCTCCTGGCTGCAGCCCAAAGAAGGTCTGTGGGAGGTACCCTCTACCTCGCCCTTACTGACCACCTTTATCCTCTAATGAGGAGTTGAACTAGCAGGGCAAGACCACTGGGAAGAGCGAGCCAGCTTTCCACTCGAGACTGACAAGGCTGAGCAAGAGCAAAAGCAGTAGTAGCCAAGGGGATTGCCTTACTGGGGCCAGATCTTATCACAAGATAAAGCCTGTGGAATCCCAAGAGTTCCTCCTTGCTGAAGCCCAAGTTTGTGCACGTATCTAACCAGAGGCGAGGGTTGGTCCTAAAATCTGAGGCTGGGTTCAGGGAGGGGCTAAGAGAGAAAGAGGTCTCTGGGTGTGGCAGACCTCCTGGGTACTCTGTGAAGCCAGGGAAGTCGTGGAGTCCCTTCTTATTCCTGGACAATAGGCTGTAGGGTCCCAACCCTTTGCTGGGGATGCAGAAGGTTCTCAACCCTGCAGCACTCAAGTTTAAGAACAAGATGCTTTGATTACTCTCTTGGATTAGCAGAGCTCCTAGGCAGGGAATCGGCTGTCTGAGAACCCCTTCTTCACACCCGTGGGCTCCTCAGTGCTAGGTGCAGGATGCTCAAGCTGCCCAGGACCCAGTGCTCTGTACCACACATGGTGCTGGCGGGGCTGGGCTTTGTTTAAGCCTGTATTTTCTGTCCCTTTCTTTCAGCATCCTGCTGGACGAAGAAGGGCACATCAAGATCACAGGTGTGTAAGAGGCAGTTGTCTCCCTCGCTGACTCATAAAGTTGAAGACTATCTCCAGCCACAGATCTAGGACCCACAGGCACTTGCCAGCTATCTGCTCCTCTCTAATATGGTTGAGTTTTCAAGGGCATGGGCTAGTGGTGCTGTGTGTCCTCAGAGCAGGGAGCATTCAGACTCACTCCAACCCCTCTCAGGACCTGTCGGACATCAATGGGTGTGACTTTGAGCCCAGTGTCAGGGTCTCTCTGTAGTATGTTCCACCCTACAGCACTGTTACAGTCTTGTGGCTTTACCATATCCCCAGCCATGACCTTGTCCCCCAGGTCTCCCTTTTGCATCCCAGCCACAGAGCTGACAGAAAATTCAACCAAACTGAAAACACCATTGTAGGGTACAGTGCCCCACTGGCACTGACTTCCTACAGCTGCTCTAGCAAGTTACTAGAAATGTAGTATCCTAAAACAACACAAATAATCGATCATCTCATAGTTTGAGAGGCTACAAGTCTCACAGGAATGAGTGCAACATGTCAGCAAGCCACATACCCTCTAAAGCCTTGGGGAGAACCCGAATACAAAAGTGCCTGTGATGATATTGGACTCATCCCGATAATCCAGGACAATCTCCCACCTCCAGATCCTGAACTACACCAGCAAGTCCGTTGTGCCGTGTAAAGTCATCTGTTCTTGTGTTCTGGGAGGAGGATGTAGCCATTTCTGGGCTCCCAATTTTTCCCCCTTACCCCAGTCCTGGTCTCTTTTTCACAATGAACACAGGCTCTCCAGTTCCCCAGACCTTGCCAACTAGGAACCTCCCTGCTCGTCATCCATCCTCCCTTTTGCGCCCCTCTTGTGTTATCAGAACAGCACCATATACCTCAACCCTGAATCCCCAGCCTTCAGTGTGTGTCCAAGTCCCCTTATGCTTATCCATGGACAGGATCTCTGGGGACTTCATTCAGCCACCAGAAAGCTTCTTGGTATTGTGTCAAGGCCTTCCAAAACTTACAGATTCATAAACAACTATCCCACTTGTTGGATTTTGATCTTATGAAGTGGCCACACCACATGCTCACTCAGGCTTGGTGGTGACCCTCAGAAGGGTTCTGCTGCCTCTGACTGAGAGGAGGGAGGGAGGAAGGGGCCTATACCCAATTGGACACTGACAGGAATGCCAGGGTCTGCATAGGCACAGCCCTTTCCCAGCTCAGAGTCTGAGGCAGTGCCTTGTGTTTTACTTACATTTAGATTTCGGCCTGAGCAAGGAGGCCATCGACCATGACAAGAGGGCCTACTCGTTCTGCGGGACCATAGAGTACATGGCGCCTGAGGTGGTGAATCGGCGTGGACACACGCAGAGTGCCGACTGGTGGTCCTTTGGCGTGCTGATGGTAATGGCTTGTCCTCGGTGGCCTCCTGTGCCTGAGTAGATGTCAGGTGGACTTTCCCACCTAGGTTCATCCAGAGACCCTGGAGTCCAGGGAGGGAAGCCTGCCATGGTGTTTGGCATAAGGAAAAGACAGTGACTTTCTGGGCCGGGGATATAGCTCAGTGGTTCCGGTGCCTGTATTGCAAGCGCAACGGCCTGGGTTTGATCCCCGGTAACCACATAACAATACTGGGCGTGGAGACTCACCCCAGCAGCAACCAGTACTATATACCACAGTGCCGGCCGTGGTGGCTCAAGCCTGTAATCCCAGCACTCGGGAGGCAGAGGCAGGAGGATTGCTGTGATGTGAGTTGGAGGCTGAGCTCAGGACCAGCCTGAACCACAATGTGAGACCCTGTCTCAAAAAACCTTAAAAAAAACAAAACAAAAAAAGAACAGTGAGTCCAGGCAGCATCCTTCTCTACCCATCTTAGCTTCTCCCATCACAAAATGGAACTGGGATTCAAATCAGGTACAAATAAATGCATGAATGGTCAGACCTTTATACTTGACACTCTTTCAGATTTAGCAAGGATTTCTAAGAGATGCAGTGATTTCCACTTGAAAGATACTTTTATTTCAAACATAAAATCATTTTACTTCATCATAAAGTTTAGAATAAGCCAAAATATGCATTGAATTAAGCATGTTTACATCTACCTTTAGAAAGGAATGTACCTCCCAGACAGAGCCTATAATCAAATGCTGTTGAGATCAGGAACTCCACTGACACAGTCCCTGTCCCCACACATGGTCAAAACAAAGGCCTCTCCTCTTCTTCCCACCTGAGCAGGGCAGTGTCTCCTGACCAGCATGGCCTTACATGTGAGCCCGACTCTCTGACACTGTGGAATTGGACATGGATGGTAATTAATCATGGCATTTCAGGGTCTCCACGACACACCCCCTCAAACACACACACAAGCTACACATTTCCTAAGGAGGATACAGTGTAGGAAAGCTTTAGTGTGATGGTCATCCAGCCCGCACCGAGTATGGCCGTGTACATCCGAACCCAGCTGCCTTCACACACCTGCCATCTCTTTTCCACTGCCATGACAAGACTCCAATCAGATGTGTCCCCTGGGAAGTCCATGCTGGTGTGAGAGGCCTTCATGACCCTCCTCGAGGTCACAGATTCCCTAGGTCCTGGTCCTACCCAGAGATCAGAAATTCTAGCTATGTCAATGCCATGCATGGTGGCTCACACCTGTAATCCTAGCACTCGGGAGGCAGGGGCAGGAGGATTGCTGTGAGTTCGAGGCTGGCCTGGGCTACATAGTGAGTTCAGGGCCAGCCTGAACTACAAAGTGAGACCCTGTCTTGAAAAAAAAAAAAAAAAAAAACCAAACAAAAAGGAAGTTCTAGCTATGTTGACTACTAACCTCTCTCTGGGGCACATGTCCATCAAACTAGCCCAGGAGATGATTTGACTCACAATAAGAGTTACCCATGCCACATCAGGGGCTTCTCCTGCCCATAGAACCAGCATGGCTTATCCCGGTTGGCATCTATGAAGAAAGTTAAATCTTCACGAGAACCAGCTTAGTCAACTGGAATCAAAATAGTCCTTGGATTGAACAGTTAATATATGGATTGTGTAGAGTGAATTCATGGAAGCTCTGTAAGTGTGAGCCAGGAGGCTGGTGATGTTTGTTGTTTATGATTATTCAGGCTTGCAATGGGAAAAACTAAGGTGCAATTCATCTTAGACCACAGATGTCTCTAAGGCTTTCCACTTGCTTTCATCTGATCAAAGGTATCTTTCTTTAGGTATGTTAATGAGACAATTAGTTATCTTTGTTCTCTTCAAGGTCATTTTTAGTAGGTAGCTCTGCTTTTATCCCAATAGCTTCCTTTGAGTCTCTGAGTAGCAGTAGTTGACAGGTGGGAATGAAGCACCTCTCTGAGATTCTTCACCCTTCCCAAGACTCAGGTTCTTCTAGGGTACTAGGCCACCATGTTGGAAATACAAGAGCTCCAGGCTTCCTCCAGTCACTGGACCCTGTCCTTACATGCCCTTTCTGAGTGATTGATGAGTGATTTTCAGTCCTCAAGACATTTCTGGAGCAAGTGGATGTGAGCTCGTGAGTGTTCCATCTAACTAGTGCTTCAGATAAACCTAAAATTGCCTGAGGAATGGAAGTCATGAAATGCTGCCCCTTATCTCCAGAGTACCTGACAGCTCAGATGGAGGGAGGTGGTCTGAACCCAAGGATGGAGTTTCAGCAGAAAAAAACTACAGGCGTAGACACAGCCAGCTAGATTGGTCCAAGTTCCAGAGACCCTGGACATTGCTCTTGTCTGTTTCTTCTGTAGGAACAAGGGGCCATGCGATAATGTATACTGTGCCTTTCAACACTTTTCTGATTAAAATTATTGGAAACCAGGGTAGTATGTAGTGGTGCTCATGGAAGAAAGCAAGATTGCAAAAGGAAAGGTGAAGAGAATGTGGGCACAAGACTAACTATGAGTTGGCTCTCACCTGGCACCCTCCCATGCTCCTTCTCCATATAAGCATCTCTGGAGACTTTGTTGGCTTCTGCCTTGGTTCCATGGTTCCCTTTTTGCATGTTGGCACTTCCATTGTGTAGCTGCTCCACATCACCCACCTTCTATTGTGATCAGTGTCTACAAACTTTTTGCCACTCAAGTGCCACATCCACCACCCCCAGGTTTCCCCGAGGGACAGTGTGAAAGTACAAGTGCCACCCCTTGGCCCACAGAACTTAGAACTTGACACTGGAGTTGGCTCCTGCCCCCAAAGTCACCCTCACTGAGGCAGTTGGTAGCATCATGACACCCCTAAGATGATTATCCCAGTTCCTTATGAACATAGGACCCTGCTTAGAAAATTGCTCAGTGTTTGACGTAATGGTCCTGTCTTTTCAGCCAAAATGGTTTGACTTGGTGTTCTGTGACAAATAGGAAGGACATCACGTTTCTCCAGAACTGTCATCTGTCCGTGAGCATGAGATGGGCATGGATGTTACAGTCTGCACAGAACTTAAGAATTTATAGGCATCCTCACCTTGGATCTGTGAGCAAATTGATCCTTTGATCTTGATTCTTGCAAAAGATCTCCAGGTGAGGCTGAGGTGGTGTCCTTCCCATACAAGGATGTGAATACCAGGGCTCAGAACCTTGGTGAGCTTCCAGACAGCACCTGTGCTGACCTGCATCCAAGTGGTGTCCTGACACTTTGTTTTTCTGGCCCTGAGTGATGACCTGCTGTCAGCAGACAGCTGGACCATGCCAGCCTCAGGCTGGCAATGATCCCATGGGCAACATCAGAAACTCCTGACAAGTTCTCATTTGCAAGTAAGAGATGGGCTGGACATTTAGTGTTCTGTCTTTTCTGAACCTGGTGAAGGGATTATTTTAGAAGTCAGTGGGTCTGTGAGGCACCTCTTCTGCCTTTGATGAGACTTTGAGGCCCACCTAGGCAGCACCTGAGGAAATGTACTCCACCCTGAGGTTGGAAAAGCATGAGCTGTGGACTTTGAAATGGTCATAGAGGCCATGGAGGAATGACCCCACAGCCCAGGGTCAGGCACCACAGTGAAAGTCAGAGCCGGGGCCTGTCACTGAGTTCTCCACCACTGGTACTCGCTGAGGTGGCCTGGCATAGTTTACCTGGCTCCTGAGGTGCCACTACCCACAATCTAAGGCAGTGATGGTGAACCTATGGCATGTGTACCACAGAGAGCTGCTTATTATCACTGAGGCTCTAAAGGTTCGCCATCACTGGTCTAAAGCAGTCTCACAGACGGGAGGCAGCCAGCTTGCAACTCCTCAAAGTTCTGCAGGTCTTCTTTGCCCACGTGCTTTCCTGAAGACTGACTCCAGAACAGTGTGGAGTTACCAGGACTCACCATCGCTGTAGAAACAACTGCCACTTGCTCAGGTTCTTTTCTAGTTCTAAGCTCTGAACTTCAGTCAGTTTTGCTTCAAAACAGCGATCTTCTACCACAGCATACAAGTCCTGCAGAGCTCTGTGATGGATGCTTGTGATTATCAGGGCAAGTGCCTACACCCAGGCACTCAGGCCTTTCTGTATACTTACACAGGCAAGTCTGCCGGCTGGATACTGCCCCATCACAACCCACTCCACGGAGGCAACTCTGACACCAACTCCAACCATGCACGGCAGAGTTGGGGCTGTCCTTATGAGTTTTCAGATTAAATTACTAATTGTTGTCACTTTCTTTTTAAGAATGTTGATCCACCGAATGAATTTCAATGTCAACCTCTCAGGGACCACATATCTTTCTTCAAGAGAATCTTCTTTTTCAGCTATCCCCAGCTCTCTGGGCAAGTTGGATAGGTCATGCCTGAGTCCCAGCTTGGCCATTGCCTGGGAGATCACCAGGCATCCCTTGATACAAGACTGCACTGCGGCCCTGTCAAGGTTTGGGGCTGAAAGATTCTCTGTTGTAGAGCATCATATACACGGTAGAAAGTTTACCAGCCTTTCTGACCTTGCCTTCCAAGACTGGATGCACATATCACCAGCACCTCCTCCCATGAAAATCAAAACTGTCTCCCAGGTTAGAAAATGTCCCCTCGTGTCTGAGAACCACCCCTTGAGATATATCAAATTATTCCTTACCCTAGAAACATATAGCTACTGTGCTGAAGCTAGGTCTCTGTCTGGTTGAAGTCCCACTGTAAGTTTCCAGTCTGATCTTGGTGCTGACTTGTGGATGTTATTTCGAGTGTTGTCCCAAAACACATGGATGCCAGGGTAGAGCCCCAGGGTGAACCATGGCTTTAGCCAATTTGCCCTGAAAGCCTATGCTGTCCAACACCAGAGCAAGAGTCAGGCAATGCCCCAAGAAGCTCATCAGTTATACCCTGAGTTAATGTGTTACTTCCAGACTGAAGAGTTCCCCAAAAGCTCCATTCAGAACAGTGGTACAGAAATGACCCCTCTCCTCAGGGGGTCCCCCAAGGAGGCTGGTAGTGAAGCCAAAGTGCCACGACTTGTGCAGGCTGCAAAAATAACTTGTTATAATCACCTTCTTCACATGCTTATCATGGAGAATACTTACTTCATGCCCACTGTGCCTGTCTTCTAAGGGTTCACAGAAGGTGGGGTCCTCTCATGTTGCCCTAGTCGCAGAGAAAAGGACCAGAGGAAAGGGAGGGGGAAGGACACTCAAAACAGAGCCCCTGTGCATGAAAGGATCAGAGTAGTCACACACATGGGGCAGTCTGGTCCAGCAGAAACCAGCAGCTGCTGACCTGCAGGTGTCAGGATATGGGCAGCTTTGGGCAGCATGTGGAGGGGCCGCCCTTGTGTCCCATGTAGCCAGAGGCTCTTCCCTGGAAGAGGGATCTCGTGAATGCTACTTGTGGACTGCAGGAAAGTCAGAGTGAGAATGCAGAAGAAGAGAACCAAAAAAGGAAGAATTTTCCCTTTGCTAATATGACCCTATTTTAAGAGACTAATTTATATAATCAGTGTTAAAATGTTTGTCCTCTTTTATCAGATCAATGAATAGCTCTTCTAGAAGTAAGCACATTCTAGCCTTTCATCTTAATCACGTTTGCCTGTATTTAAGTTCTCATCTGAACTTTCCTGTTTCTTTTTTTACGTATTCATTGTGGCCTGTAACCTGCAGCTCTGTGTGTGGACAGCAGGTTTCAGAAGAGGGAATGGGCTTCTAACTCCTGAACTGGCAGGAACTTGTTAATAAATCTTAATGGCATTGTTTCCTCCAGCTTATAATTTCATTCCTGGTATCCTATCATATGGAAAGCTCCAAATCTTAGGAAAAGTTTTACATATGCTCCTTACACTAGCAGGAAATGGGAACATCTTAAGTGTCCGGCAGTAGATGCACTGTTGCTGTGCTACATATAACATGATAGTACACAGTTTTCCTAATAAATGCAGAAGGTTTTCTATTACTCTGTTAAGAATTAGTATATAAAACCTTATGTATGACTTTTAAAAATAAAAATAAAATGAAACACGGGCCGGGGATTTAGCTTAGAGATTCTGATGCCTGTCTTGTAAGCACAGAGGCCTGGGTTTAATCCCTGTAAATCACATACAACAGTGCCAGGTGTGGAGACACGCCCACCAGCAATCACTACCACATACCTCAGTGCCGGGCATGGTGGCTCATGCCTGTAATCCCAGCACGTGGGAGGCAGAAGCAGAAGGATTGCTGTGAGTTCAAGGCTGAGATCAGGGCCAGCCTGAACTACAAAAAGCGAGACTGTGTCTCAAAATAAATAAAT